>OVAX01004052.1:0-15504 GCA_900406405.1 Lepidium africanum | reverse complement strand
ATAAAGGAAAATATACAATTTTCAAGATTTGATCTTATCTAGAAGATTCTAGCTAGATTTTTGGAAATTTTACATATCGGAATAGGAAAATTTCAATTTTTTCGTTTGATGACGTGTTGTCCGACTTCCTTTAAGCTTTGGCGCGCTTCGGAGAAGGAATTCTTCCGAGTTGATTAGAATATCCGAGTTGAGACTTCGATATCATTTCCGAGTTGAACACTTAGCGTATTGGACCTATTGTTTCCTGTGGACCGAAGTAGGATCTCAAATCTACGTCCAACAAATATTTGAGTAGGACTAAATATTTGTTCAATTTCACAATAAATATATTTTTAATTAATATTTAATTAATAAACATATTAAAAATGATTCATTAGATTCTTAATTTTTATATATATTTTAAATATTAAAAAAGATCATTAGATTAGTTTTTAATATATTTTAAATATTAAATATTTTAAATAAAATATATACTTAACTATGAATAATATTGTTATATTTCATTTAATTTTGTTCGAATTTAGTTTAGCTCGGATTCCAAATTTTTTATTTTTGGTAATCTAATAGCATGGGTTCAACTCAATACAAGAGGTAGATTAAATGAGATTTTAAAGCAGGTTTTGGCTATAAATTGTATTTTGTCAATCTAATAAATAACAAAAAAATAATTGTCAGATTTCACATTAAATAGAATTTATTTGTTACCATTTGATTTTTTTTAAATTCTACTGGATTTCAAATAAAAACAAAAAAAATTCTATCAAATTCTATGTTCAGCTAAATTCTATAGCTACCATTACACTCATAATCACAAAAAAATTGATAAAATAAGTAATAATAACTACTAAAAAAAATCAAAAATGAAGAGGGGTCCAAGTGGGCAAATAGGAAAAAAAACAAGTAGCGAGATTGTGGTCTGTTAAATCTGATTTATGTAATTATTAAAACCAAGTCTTCAATGAATGTGGGGTAATTTCTATCCAAAGATGAGTGATTAAGGTTTTATTAACGTATGATTTACGGTGAATATGTTGATGATAAGACATAACAAACCTTCCCAAGTTATTTTGATAGAAAAAAGAAAAGAAATGAGTTGTCGAAAGCTTAGAGGATACGACAAAACGAGTAAAGGAAAAGCATCGTTTGTAGATCTTCAATTTCGAAGAAAGTCAAGTCACGTGTACGTAGACTCACTTTCTAGTTCTCTGACAATTTTATTAATAAATCACTTTATCTCGATCTCGTTAAAGTTTTAGATATGCCTGGGCATTCGAGTTTTTGTTTCAGATTCGGGTAATACCTATCGACTTTTGGATTTTTAGGTTTTTAAGTTTACGATTTTATTATCCATTTAGGATTCGTTACTATTCGGGACGGGTTCGATTTGGATTCGGGTAATACCCATTGGGTTCGGGTAATACCTAAAAAATTTAAAAATTAAAAATAATTCTAAAAAAAAAAAAAACCAAAAATATTAAAAAATACACAAAAATTCCAAAAAAACTCAAAAATGCCTTAAAAGTATTTGAATATTTGCAAACTATCAATTAAATTTTTTAAAAAATTTATCCAAAATATATTAAATTACCTTAAAAATACTCGAATACGTAAAAAATACCTAAATATTCAAAAAATACTATAATTTATACATGTATTCGGGTGATCGGATATCCATTCGGGTATCGGTTTGGGTTTGGGTATTATCTGTACCCATGGATCCAAACAAAACGGACTTAATGGTATATTTTTCGGTTTCGGGAACTACCCAATACCCGAATTTTTGGATCGGTTTCAATTCAGGTTTCGGATTTTATGCCCAGGCCTAATTTTAGATATCATGAAAAGTCCCGAGACACTCAAGAATACTTATCAATAATTACATTTAACATTATACTTTATCTATTATTTTTTTTCTTATCAATCTTGCTCAATTAATATTTTTTAAAAACAGCCATTTAAGTGGCATAGAATTTAAATAAAAAAAAAAGTCGCATAGAATTTTAAAAATATAGATTCCTTCTTGACACTATATATACTTTGTAATTAAGAAATATAGAGATGCAAGAAAATAAAAATGCTCTCAACAAACTTTGAAAACGCTTAAAATCTTTTATGTAGGGTAAAAACACTAGCCACTCTCTTTATCATCTTCACAAGCTCAAAAACATTTGTCGCCAATACCACCTTTAAAATTTGAAGGGAGATCAAGCAGATCATTGTCCAAAGAATAACTTTAAATTCGGTATAAAGGGATGAAAGACTATATTGGATTCCTCAAGCACCAAAATTGACTCCACTCAGTCCATCTAAGAAGCAAACCCAACCAACATGAGTGATACTCTGAAACCTTCCATGAGACATCCACAAAACACCTATAGCACGTAAAAGCTGGTGAAAACGAGAAAGGGCGCGACAATGTCATCAGATGATGTGGACTAGAGATAACCATGACTAGCCACATGACCGGGACCCTGGTGAGCTAGTTCTCATGCCTCAGCTTCCTCTACGACCTTCTGAATAACCTCTCTCAGATTTCTATCTACATTGGAGAAAACAAAATCATTCCTGGTTTTCCAGATCAACCAAGGAAAATATTGAAAATTTCTTCCTTTAGGGATCCTCCAAAGTAAGTAATTCATATTAGTGAACACCGAAGAAATTAAAAAAACATTGAACGAAAAAGAGATCTGAGATAGGGCACAAACATGCACCGCTGAAGGACATTCAAATAAAATTTCATCTATAATTTAAATTTTCCAATTTCAAACTCTATAATATAAAGCTGTAAAATTCATTTTTTAGGATTACATTTATTTAGCAAAACCTACAAAAATAAATATTTATCATTTAACAATATCTAAGGTCTAAGAACATTACTAAAACAACCTTGTATTAGTGTTTTTCAAAATAATATATTTTTGTAAAAATCTGTAGTCTAGAACAACTTCTTAAACTAAAGAAAATAAAATAGATTTGTAGAGATTGTGAAAGATTTGATTAAGTTTCAGTTTTGAGATGATTTAGGTGGCATTTTGGCTTTGTATGCCTGACAGCTCATCTGCATATTAAATGCAGATTGGTCCAATAAATTTTCTAGGCTTTGACTGGTGAATGCAAATCAAAAATTGTAGATCATACAGATTATGCAGATCACTCAAAACATATACAAATCATGCTGAACATATAAAAAAAGTAAAAATGGAGTATTTTGATTTTTCCATAGATTTATTAATAATAAAACATGCTTAAATATAAATTCAAAACTAACACAATGTTTTTAATCAAAAAAACATTTATCTTATATATTGTTTGCGAAGTGATTTAAAAAAATGCTTATGTATCAACATCATGTTTAATTTGAATGTGATTGATTATAAAGTTATCCTAACACTAAATTACTATGCTGCCCTTACATTAAATTTTGTTTATTTTTAATATTTACATAATAACTTAATTTCTTTTGTAATATAGACAATTACATTAAAAATTCATAAATAAAATTTAAATTTATATAAAATAAAATTTAAATTCGTGAATTCAGTTATTATTGTTTCGACTTAAGTTTTTTTTTTAAATAATGATCTTTTAAATTTTAAATTTATCCAAAAATTAGTTAAGAAATCTTATATATTATTAGAGGAGGTGATATTAATCAAAAAGTTTATATGTCAACACCACGTTTAATTTCAACTTGGTTGATTACAAAGCAGCCATTAATATTAAAATTTACTTTATTTCTATATTTAAATTATTATCTAATTTTTATAATGTATATAATTAGATTAAATACATACAAAATCAAAATTTAACATTTATATAAAATAAAATGGTATTTAATATAATTTTTTTATTTTGATTTAGTTTTTAAAAAAAAAATATAATAATCTTTTAAATTTTAAAATTATCTGAAAATTAGATTAAAAATACTATTTTTTAAATAAGATAAAGATAATGACAAATCTTGTGTACTTATCATAAGTTTTAATAATCATATACCTATTTAAATATTATGCTTTTTTTAAAGGAAAAATTGCTTTGTCAAAATTTTTAAATTTTATTCAAATAACATGAAAAGCTTTGTCAAAATTTTTAAATTTTATTCAAATAACATGAAAAGAATGATATAGAAGAGAAACTCTACATTGATGGTTCAAAAATTATGTACTAGACATTTTTTTTTGGGAAATTTTAAGAAATACCATTTTTAGTGTATCCTTTTGCAAAAATACCCCTTAAAATTTGTCTTTTAAAGAATGTTCCTCATTAACAAAAAATAAAAAAAATGCCTTCAAAATTTATTTTGTGATGACTTTTTCAAAAAATTTCTCTCCAAAATAAAAAACATTTCCAGCCAAAAAAGTATTTCTATAAAAAAAATTCTATAAGTTCGCTTATAAAACTTTACAATATTTTAATAAACACCTTATAAATTTTTATAAACACATTATAAATTTTTACTAACACCTTATAAATTTTTATAAACACCTTTTAAATTTTTATAAACACCTTATAATTTTTTATAAACACTTTATAAGTTTCTAAGATACCTTATAAATTTTATAAACTCTCTTATAAAAGTTTTTGGCGGAAAAAAATATTTTGAGGAAGAAAATTTCGTCAATGGGAAAAAAATTTGGTCGGAAAAAACCTTTTTGGTGGGTAAAAAATTTGAAAAAAAAATATATTAAAAAAAATATTCTAAGAGTATTTTAGTCATTTTCCATAATGAGGGACTGTTTTAGAAAATGTCCAAAAAAATGGGAGCAATGATGAAAATGTCCTACTTGAGAGGTATTTTTGTAATTCTCTTTTTTTTTTAATGTTTTTGTGTTACATTCATATGCTTATAAAAAATAAAATCAACACAATTTTATTTAATATTTGAATTACCATTTTTATTTTCTTTTCAATTTTAGAATTCACATGTTAATGAAATAAAAAATCAATGTAAGATATTTATCTAAAACATTAGACCAATAATATTTTCAATGCATAGAAAAAAGTTTCAAAAGCATAAAAATATATATAATATTATTTGTTAAATATGAGATCAATGAAAGTAATTATCTATATATTATTTTCAAATACAAAATGTTATTTTACTTTATGTCTTAGAAAATTTGGTTTATAAAAATTCATTTTTCAAATATTGAATTTTACTTTATGGTGGTTTAGCCTCATATCAATTATTAAAAACTTATTGCTACTCCGTCTGAACTTGTGTTTGAATGTACAGAAATTAAAATTTTTTTTATTTATTTCCTAAAAAGATCATTATTTTAGATTTGCATCTTATTAAGAAAAATTAATTAAAAGTGGTTTAAAAGAAAAAATAAAAATGAAAAGAAATATGAACAATTGATTTTTTCATAACTTTTAATTAAAATTTTTGTCTTCGTTTTACAATAATATATATTTTGAAACAAAAAACCTCTAAAAAACCTTATATTATGAAATTGAGGAAATAATATATATAATAAAATAAATTTTAAAAAAACTATAACAAAAATTTTATACCCGCACAAAAGTGTAGAAAAACCACCTAGTAAAATCTAAAAAATATTTAAACACTTAAATTTTGTTTTCCTCTCAAAACATAATACTATATATCACACTAAAAAGAATATTTAATATTGTATTACTAAATTGATGATATTTTTAATAGTTTTGATAAATTTAATATTATTTTAGTTACACATACGGTAAAATAAACTATCTTTTTGTTATAATAACCTAAATACAAAGTAAACTATAAATTTGTTAAAATTATTCAAACATAAGTAAACTGTTATTTTGTTAAAATAATATAAAACCAAACTTAAGGTACATATACATGTATATGATACATGAACACATAGTTGACTTATGGTAGTTATTTTAATTTCAAAATAATAATATTTTTAAAAGAAATGATCAAAAGGTATTTTTGTCTAAATTAATTAAGTAAGAGAAATGGCCGAGGACAGGTGGTCCAGTGGTGTTGTCACTTTAAAAATCCTCAAGACACCAGGGATCGAACCCTGTAACTGCAGGTAAAGGAGAGGAATTAAAAAGTCACTAGGCTAGTTGGCAAAAAAAAATTAAGTAAGAGAAATGAAAAACAAAATGGATATGGGATCCTTAGGCCTAAAATGGTACATGCCTTATTTTTTTCTGTTCTTTGATCTGTTTTTAGATCATGTAATATTTTATTAATTTTTATCATGCAATAAATGAATATGAATGTGAATGATATAAACAAATGGGCTGCAAAAAGATTTAAAAAAAAAAAAAAAAAACAAAAAACAAGTACCTCACTCTACTTGTACACCCAATTTTCTTTTCTTTTTTTCTTTTTTTTTTCCTTTTCTTTTACTTAATTAGAAAAGTCCGATCGACTTTTTAATTTTTTTTTCCTTTTTTTACATGCAAATTATTTTAGTTTTTTTTTAAAAATTTATCTAGACATATATATATATATATACACCTTTTTAGAACATTAATATTATTATTTTAAAATTAAAATAATTTTCATAAATCAAACATGCGTTCGTGTATACACGTATATGTGCACTGAGTTTTGTTTTCTATATTTATCAACGTAATTTAAGACCATTCCACTGTATATATTTGACAAACACATATGTATTAAAAAAAATATCAATTTAGTAGTATAATAATGGGTTGACGACATATTTTCACCATGAATTTTAGATATAACAATATGTCAACCTATTCTCTAGACCTCTTTGTAATTGCACTCAAAGTTTTTTAGAAGCCTAATTTCACCTAAAGTATATAATAACTATCTAGTTGAACTTCCGCATCGGTTACCTTGGTATCGTGGTCGTTATTGGTTCAGACCACGCAAAGTTGGACCGAATCGATATTCGTACCCTTTTTATGACCCGAATCCGGCGAAAAATCCAACATGTATGTGTATATGACCTGAAATCATTTTTTTTATCTTCAATCTCATCGACTAACCCTAAAACTAATTCTGGAAAATAAAATTTCCTGAATCGGGAATGAGCAATCTTTCAGGCAACTCGAATGGGTCATCAAGTATGCCTTACCTAAGAAAATATCAAAGGTGTTCCTAATTGTATCAGCTTGAAGTTTAATGGATGAATGAAGAGCTTACCTAAGCTTCAATGTCTTTCTCGTGTAGTGGAGGTTGTTATTGTTTTCTTTTTATTGTAGTGGACTTGTTGTATAATGGTTTCAATGGCAATGGAACTGCTTTTATGTTGTTGTCTGCATATGGCGAATGCTATCACTATTTTAAATGTCATTATCTTTACATGTTGAATGTTCATTATAGTGTTTAAACATTCAAAATAAATGAGACAAACATAGAAATGACAAGAAAGAAACCGAATTAGATTATGTTAATAGGTTTTAAACATTCAATTACATAAAAGATAAACATACAAATGCCTCACTCAATAACTTTCAACATTTGGTTTGTCTCAGATAAAAAAAATCCTAAAAACCTATGGTCTCATATTCCTAATGTCATATACCTTAAAATCTGACTACCACATTAGAAAACATATAACAAACTCAATCTTTATCTTGTAATGAAAATTGTGTTGATTGTCCTTGACTTGGTTATCTTTATATTAATTTTCCATGACTTGAATCTCCTTGAGAAATTAAAAAAAAAACATAAAACAGATGGAAAATCATATTTTACAATGCAAAATAACAAAACTTGAATCAAATTGAATAAGAAATTTTATAAACTTGTGTGCGTGGCTCCTTGAGAAATTGTGAGTTGTGTCCCGATTTTCCACAGATCTTACAATGCATAGTCTTGTTGTTGTTGTGTTTCTTCTTGATAGGAGATTCATTAACTCTTATTTTCTTCTTCTTGATATACCTCATTTTTATCGGTTTTTAAGTTCACTAATTCGCTTATTTTTAGAGTCTTTGTCTGCATTTTAGAGTTTTTTTAGGTGGAAAACAAGATAAATTTGGATTCTACCCGCGGAGCTTCGTTTGGAAGGATTTGGAGCATTTTCTGGAGTTTCAGCAAAAAGAGCTGATCAATCGGTCAAGCCTTTGATTGATCGATTACTCTCTTCAGTGAGAGCAATGCTCGATGTGAAGATCAACCGACCAAAGAAGATCGATCGATCACACCATCACTAGAAGCATACGTTCGACCTGTTGATCGACCTTAAATCTCAGGATCGATCGATCAAGCTGGTTGAAGAATTATACGCTCGACCTCGAGATCAACCAAGTTATATTGGAGATCGACCGTTCACCAACAATCGATCGATCGATCATCAAAGCCACGAGAGATAACCTAATTTTCCTGTTTTGTACCCGCGAGATTTTATTCATATAAATACTCTTTTTCTTATTTTGTTTTAGAGAGAATAGAACACAGATAGACCTTTTACAACAATCTTAGTCTTTCTGTAAGCAGGGAGAAGAATTCCTCCAACCTTTGAGAATAATTTCTGAAACCTTTTGTTATTTTAATTTTGATTTCATGTTTTCTTTTACCATGTCTTGTGTTTCTGCTTTGAGCATGTCTGAGTAGATTCTTTGTAAGGTTTGGGGTTTCTAGGGATTTAGGAATCAACAATTGGGGATTAAATAGGGTTTGATTGTTAGGAATTCTACATCTAAACTCATGCTTAATGCTTAGATTAGCCTGATCAACTAGTTTATGAATCTAGGTTGTTAACTTTCCAAAAGCCTGTTAAGAATTATGAACTAGTTTAGATGAGCAATTAGCTTTAACCAGCGATAGTTGACAAGGATAATTGTGGATAATTGAACCAATTCGTTAAAGCCTATTTGCATCTTAGAACCAACGACAGTTAGGATTTCTGGATTGCTACATAGAGTAATAGGTACCACGACAGTGAGCTTGTTAGAGTTTTATGTTCAAGTCGAGAATATAGCTTAATTGTTTCCCTGAATAATTTCCCTGATTAGATTTCTACTTCCTGATGAATACCCGATGCCTAATGTCTTTAATTATATTTGCAAACCGATTAAGTTGTTAGATTTCTATTTCAATTATTGATTTGGCATAGTTTGAGATAGAATTGATAATCAAAAGTGCAAACTTGATTCTTCATGGATACGATCCCTAAGTACTATTACATCAGTTGATGTGCACTTATAGTAGATTACTAGGGTAAAACCTGAGTAACATCACTTCTCCTTAGCACTCCCTTAGCACTCGCTAAAAACTTATCCACATATGGTGTGCAAACTCCTTTGTGCTTAATACTCACAACATATTGTGTTTCTATACGTACCAAAGCTAACCTTCTTATAGTCTCTAGCATAGGAATAAATGGCTTGCCTCTTGCCTTGACGATTGAAGTGTTAAATGATTTAACAAAGTTATTTTGCACCATTAAAATGCTTTGCACCATTGCCTTGGCTGTTCCTTCATCACCACATCATACACAACTGCATCGTAATTTAAAATCTTGTCCAGGTTCCTTGTAAATCTGGCTTCGCTGTAGCTCCAAGCCAAATTCCATCAAGAGGCTTCATATATGGCTTATTTCCAACCTTTTGTCTTGAGGTTTGCAAAGATGTGCCTAACACACAACTGATGCTCACCCTAGGAATCTCCATTTCAATAGTTCGAATCAGTCCCTAACACCCACTTCACCAAACAAAAGAATGTGTTAAACATTATTAAAATATAAACACAAAATAATACATAAAATCAGTTAACATTATCTTCCTAATTCAATGTCGAGAAAATTTTTATAGAAAATAGAAACAAAATATAATAAATAAAATCAGATAGGGCCACATTATCTATTTAATTCAATGTCAAGACAAATTATGTGCTAATAACAAACTCTTTCAAAAAACAGATAAAGTGAAGACATACTTTATTAAAAATGTAGTGGAGACAAACTTTATTAATAAAGATCAAGTGGAGACAAACCATGTAACAATATACTCAAACCATGTGAAGCACAATTATTAAATCAATAAAAATAACCAAAATTTATACCTTTTGTCGGTCATACATAATAAACCACTGCCATCTCTATCTAGCAACTCCAAGTTCTCTTCTATTTTTCAGATAAAACACTGCTAGTTTTCAATGTTTTCAACTTGAAGATAGTCTCAAGCTACCAGATAAATTTGGTTATTTGCATCTCTTCCTAACTCCACCAGTAACTGCCCTTTCATTTCACTCTTCATGAAGCAATCGTCTACTCCAATTAGTGGTCAACATATCTCCTTCCAAGTCCTCTTAATATGATCGAAGCATACATAGAAACGAGTGAAAACATTTTGTCCTTCTTCATTTGTTACTGTCTCAATATGTACAGTTGAGTTGGGATTATAAACCATGATATCTGCATCATAGTCTCGGAAACGAGCAAAACGATCTTCATAATCCTTTTCGAATCCACCTTAACGCCTTCTTTCGTGCAACTTGTCATTGATGTCTCGAAGCCTTCACCTTTCACTTCTCAAACATAATAACTTCTATCTTCATTGGCATATAATAATCAGGTTTCTCTCTTATCTTATCTAAGAATTACCTAGTAATAACCAGAACCTTCATCATCTTATACTTTTTAGTCAATGAACACGTGTACATTGTCTGGCATTTACTAACTCTCCACTCATCTGTCCTTTCAATCCTAGAGCAATAGATTCTCCAAGTATAATCATTACCACCAACACATTTGTAAGCTATTTTGGTTTTAGCATACATGTATTACTTTAGGTTTCTCTCTGTTCTGCAGATATAGCTAGCAATAGCATCTTTGAAGGCTACTCTGTTGAAGAAGACCATGTATTCTAATAGCATTCCTTTAGCAGAAGGAGTAAACTTTGTCTGTGAGCCTTATCTTTGTCCTCTGATTCTTCCCTATCATCAACATCACTTTCAAACAAAACATTATGATTTACTTGAGGCTCATCTCGAAATGCAGCTAATTCACACTCAAGTTGATACTCATTTCTCTTTAATTGTTCATCGTTATCCGAATGGTTGTTTTTAGGAGGTTCTTCCTCTCAAATTCCTCCAGCATTTATCTCAGCAATCGGAACCAAATGTCATGATTCCGATTCCGTCGACTCCATTTATCAACAATCAGAACAAGAACGAGATGATCATCACATAGGCTTTTCAAAAAAAATTTGGGGATTTTTGAGAATTAGGGTTTGATAAACTGAGTTTTCTATATGAGAGATTTCTCTTAATCGGGTCCTAAATGGAATTTATTCAGGTTTAAAATTTTTTTACAAATGGTTAAGTACTCGATTAAGATTGTAACCCAATTTTTGGCTAACAACAAACCCGTGATTTGTATAACTCAATAGATAATATATACTTTTGGTTCAATTAGATAGTCATTATATATTTTAGGTGTGGGTACATTTTATAAAGACAATAGATGAAGCAGTCCACAAATTCAAAGAGTGGAAGCAAGTGGTTGAAAATCGGAAAGGGAAAAGATTAAATGCCTAAGGACAGATAATGGCTTGGAGTTCTACAACGCCATATTTGATGAGTTATGTATAGAAAGTGGGATTAAAAGAAATCGGACATGTGCATACACACCTCAACAAAATGGGGTGTCTGGGAGGATAAATTGTATCATTATTGACAGAGTGAAGATCATGCTATCTGAGACTAGTTTGGGAGAAGAGTTCTGGGCTGAAGCTACTTCTACAGCAGTGTACCTAATCCAAAATTTTCAATTGATTTTAAACTACCTAAAGAAGTCTGGAGTGGTTCAAAACCAGACTTAAGCCATCTTAAAAGATTTGGCTGCTTGGCATTGTTCATGTCACAAATGGAAAGCTAAATCCCATAGAAGTTAAAGGCATTTTTCTAGCTAATCTTTTTGGTGTTAAAGGCTACAGAGTTTGGGTGGCTGAAGAAGGGAAGTGTGTCACAAGCTGAAATGTCATTTTTCATGAGGATGAAGTGTTCAAAAACACTCAGGAAAATTCAGCAGAACAAGCTGAAACATCAAAACGGCTGAAAATATATCCAAGAAAAAAATAGAAAAAATGCTGTGAATATGGATGCAAAGGATGCTAGATAATAGTCCTAAAATGCGCTAAAATGCAGACATATTATCTACAAGTCAAACTACTACTCGAACACATAATTTCTTGAAGCAAGACAGGGTATCAGACCTTCATACACTTAGAGTAGCATCTTATATGGTCATGAGTTGCTGAGTAAAGGATTGATAAAATCCATTGGACATGGGTTAACTACGCAGGTGTAGAGTGACAAATGGATCTTTGATCATTGGCCACGTATTCCTTTGAACAAGGCGAGTACCGTGGATATAAGCTTAAAAGTCTCAAATCTGATAGCTGCAAATGGTACTTGGAACATTGGCCTTCTACACAAGCTGTTCCATATGGAAGATATTTATCGAGTGGTATGTTTTTCCCCTGACAATACTAGATGTGACGAATGAATTTGGAATTTCACCAAGAATGGAGCATATTCAGTCAAAAGTGGAAGTTGGCTTGCTGCTCAATCGTGTACTCTATCAATTGTCCCTTCTCCTGAGGTGATAAAAACCAATAAATTTAAGATGAGAATTTGGGGATTAAAAACTATGCCCAAGATCAAATTCTTCATGTGACGGGTGCTTTCAAACGCTTTGGTAGTGGCTGATTCTCTACAATCTCATGGCTTGAATGTTAATCCAATTTGTAAAGTTTGTAACCATGCAAAGTAAACCATCAGTTATGTTCTATTTGACTACAGTATAGCTAATCAGATTTGGAGGGCATCTCTTATTCCTTGTCTTCCGCACAGAATTGATGGTACAATTCTCAATAACATGGAGAATCTTCTAAATCAAGTAGAATAAAAGAACACAACAACAAGGTACAAGAAATCTCTACCTTGGATCTTGTGACATATTTGGAAGCAAAGAAATGGTAAAATCTTTGCTGAATGTATTCCTAATAAAGATATCCTAATTGTAAAGACCCTAGAAGATGCTGAGATTTGGTTATGTGTTAATGACAAAATGCGTACTCCTTCACCATCTCTAGTACATAACCTTGCTCAAGAATCTAAGTGGATGAAAGCAAACTGCCATGTCCTTAAATGCAACCTAGGAGTGTCATGATCCAACTCAGACCCTCCAGTGGGGGGTAGCATGGATCTCTCGTGATCACAATGGTGTCACAAGACATCATGCGAGGGATGCCTTGACTCCATCCTTTTCCAAGATGGTAGCATTTCTACTAAGACTCTTGTGGGCTATGCAAAATGCCATAGACTTTTGTTACAACAAAGTTGAGTTATGTATTGAGAACATAGACATTGTTAAGGCGATTCACAGCCCGAAAGACTGGCCTTGATATAGAACCATTCTTGATCAACTCTATCTTTTGAGGCATCATTTATACAGCTGTGAGTTTTCTTTCTCAAGTTTCAAAGCTAATATAGTTGCCAGGGAAATAGCACTCAGTGTCACAAAGCAACATCGGCTGACCTCATACATAGCTGTGGGAGAGTCGGTTTGGCTGGCTTCAATTCTCGAGGAAGACTGTAAGGAATCAATTGATTTCTTTCCTACTGTCATAAATTGGTATCAAAAACTTTTTTCTTGGCCCTTCCTCGGAGTTCGTACTCTGTTGTTTAGTTTGGTTTCTTACTCTGTTTATGAAACCTTGTTCTTCTTTTGTACAATTCAGTCGTTAAAAAAATGAAAATTACAATATTGAGGTAATGAGTAAATCGGTTTGTGTGCTATGACATGTGCATCATCTTCATGTGATTTACAGGATACTTGACAGATTTTCTACAATTGAATAAGTTGTTTTCTCGTGTGTTTTTTCTTTTGTTAAATTTGTTTCTTGTGTTCACCAATGACAATTTCAATGAATCTTTCATCTTGGGCAAATATATAGTTTTTTCTTGGTCTTTGATTCTCCTTTTTGTGGTTTGATTGTATCATAATCAGCGATAATTTTGCAAATGTTGGTGGTTTTCCAATAATGCTCATGTTGTAAAGCCTCACAACAGAGATGCTGAAATTAGTTTTGGTCTAATGTTTTCTTTTCTTTAATCACATCTTAAAAGGATATTCTTACATTTACTTAATAACTAAATAAATGTTTAAAATCTCCTGAAATTAAGTTGAGTATTTTTTCTTTATAAAAATTGTTAATTTTTGAATAGCATTAGATTTGAGATGATTTCAATAAATTTTTGATTTAAAAACAAGAGAATGTAATATTTTTTATGATTTTATATAAATATTAAATTCAATAACACATAATTTTAGAAAACATTTTAAAACAACTAATTAAATAACGGGAGATCTAAAAAAATACCAGCTGAGACTTGAGTGTCATAATGGTTAAAGGGTTGGATCTCTAGCACCCAGTAGATGTTTCGATCCTCTTACCTATTTGAGAATCAATATATGGTTTAAATGTCATCCTGATCTAATGACAAAAAAAAAAAAACAAAATACTAGAATTTTCTAAAATTATTAATTCAATACAAACTCCTAAATGTTAAATGTCTTCAATACATAACCCAACACCCTTAGAATTTTAATCTATATTGGTTTTTCTTATTTTAATATATACTAACTAAATACATATATATATATATATACATGATGTGTGTGTTTATTGACATGTTTTTCATTGTATTGTATCATATTAATTCATATACTGTAGTTGCATTTAATGTCATTTTATGTTCATTTAGGATCGAATTTATGCATTAGAGTCTTTAGGCTTCGCATTTGCATATTTTTTTGTTTTTCGGTTTTTTTAGGTGATTGGAGACTTGAACTATGAGGTGTGGAGCATAAGAATTGAAGGTTGCATCAAAGTGGAATGACCAACTCGCGACTGTCCGACCCGAGAAGACGCAAACCATGCTTTGACATTTTAGACAGTTTCTGGTTTAATTTGGCTTGTCCCGGGTTATATTGGTTTGATTTAAGTTGCTAAAAAAACCTAATCCCAAGGCGTATAAATACATGGTTGAAACACAAACTTAGACATCTTGCACTTTCTCTTGAATTTTCGATTTAGAGCATAGTTTTCTCTCTAGCTTTTGCAAGAACATTTGAGAGGGATTTGAGAAAACTTTAGAGATCCATTTGGGTGATTCATTTCTTGGATCATCTCTTTAATATATTGAAGAATCTCTTGTTAATTTCTCTTATCTTTTTCATTATGTTTAACATTTCTAGTATTTGCTTTTTCGATTTCAATACCATGAATAATGAGTAGTTGCATAGAATGGTTTAGGTTGTGGCTAGATCTAGGGCTTGGTAATGGTTTGATTGATGCTTAAGTTGTTAGATCCTCCTATTTAGGTAGTATTAATGTCTAATTCATCTTGATCACTTGAATTTTGTTGCTAGGAATTTCGTCGCCCGAGAGGTATTCGATGAAATTTCTGAAAGCCTATTTGAGGATTTGTTCTCCATAACCTTCGAGAGACTGATGTTATGGGATCAAATGGCTGTAGTGAACTTGAGTTTAGTGCATTTTAATCATTTGATC
>OVAX01004051.1:0-15521 GCA_900406405.1 Lepidium africanum | reverse complement strand
ATTGAATGTTACAAGCCCATCAAGCAGAAACGAAGAAAGCTATGGACAAAAAGAACAAGGGTTGTAATTGACGAGGTCAAAGAGCTAACCGAAGTTGGATCAATCGTCGAACTCTATTATCGAGAATGGCTAGATAACCCGGTAGTTGTTCCCAAAAAGAACAGAAAGTGGCGAGTATGTGTGGACTTCACTAACCTGAACAAAACTTGTCCAAAGGATAGTTTCCCATTGCCAAATATCGACAGAAATATCAAAGCAACTGCTGGAAACAAAATCCTTTCATTTATGGATGCCTTCTGGGGATATAATCAAATTCGGATGCACCCCGACTATATGGAGAAAAAATTATTCATCACAGAATGAGGAACTTACTGCTAATGCCATTCGGTTTGAAGAATGCCAGAACGACTTACCAGCGATTGGTCAATAAGATGTTTGCCGATCAACTCAGACAAACAATGGAAGTTTACATTGACAACATGCTAGTGAAGTCTCTTAAAGTGGAAGATGACGTCGAACATCTAGTACGTTGTTTTCAACCCTTGAACGAGTATCAAATGAAGCTCAACCCAACAAAGTGCACATTTGGAGTAACCATAGGAGAATTTCTCGGCTACATAGTAACACAAAGGGGAATAAAAGCAAACCCAAAGTAGATTAAAGCAATCCAAGAGCTACCTTATCCAAAGAACAAAATAGAGGTTCAAAGGCTAACTGGCTGAAGAGCCGCCCTAAATATATTCATCTTGTACTCAACAAATAAGTATCTCCCATTCTAACTTGTTGCAGGGAAATAAAGAGTTCAAGTGGAATGAGAAGTGCGAGAATGCCCTTTCCGAGTTAAAGGAGTATCTTTTAACTCCGCCAATTCTTGTGAAACCTGAAGACGGAGAGCCACTATACTTATACATTGCAGTATCTGCATCAGCAGTGAGTAGCGTGGTAGTTCAAGATGACAGGGGAACTCAGCACCCAATTTTCTACACAAGCAAGTCTTTGGCGGAGCCAAAACCAGATACCCGACTACAGATAAACTTGCGTAAACAGTAGTGATCTCGGTAAGGAAGTTACAACCTTACTTACAGTCTCACACTATTATTGTGTTGACAAATCACCCGCTACGAACAATTCTACATAGTCCAAACCAGTCCGAAAGGTTGACTAAGTGCGCCATCAAGTTAAGTGAATACGACATCGAGTTTAAGGGAAGAACGAGTGCAAAGTCTTAAGGACTGGCTGACTTTCTAATTGAGCTGGCCCCCGNTCTTAAGGACTGGCTGACTTTCTAATTGAGCTGGCCCCCGACTTGGAACCTTTAGAGTCAGACAAAGTTCTTCGAACTTGGAAGATTTACGTTGACGGATCATCATTACAACATGGTTCAGGAATCGGAAACCGACTTGAAAGTCCGACAGGAGAAATCTTGAGCAATCATTCTGACTTGCGTTTCTAGCATCCAACAACGAAACATTGATCGCAGGGATCACACTGGCCAAAGAGATCGGGGCAACTAAAGTAGACTCTTATTGCGATTCTCAACTAGTAGTCAACAAAGTACACGGAGGCTATGACACAAAGAACGATCGGATGGAAGCATACCTCAAAGTCGTCAAAGATTTGACAAAGGATCTGAAATTCAAAGTAAACAAGATTTCCCGATCTTAGAACACTTCAGCTGACGCCTTAGCAGCTCTCGTATCCACAACAGATTCTGCTCAAAGGTGGACAATACCAGTCAAAAGTATGGACCAACCAAGTATAAGCTTACCGAAAGGAGATGTTGAACTCATCTCGGCAATTACTATAACTAGGGATGACTCTGACACCGAGATGCCAGATAGTGAACAGTCCAGCGAACAGAAGATCGACTGGCGAGTAGAGATTCTTGCGTACATTATGGATGGAGAAACGCCAGAAGAAAGGTGTGCAGCTCACCGACTCAAGGCTAAGTGCGCTTTCTATGCCTAAGTTGATAGAAAGTTGTATCTGCGAAGTATAAACGGAATCCTCCTCACTTGCATCCATGGTGACGAGATCAACGAGATCATTAAAAAGACACATGATGAAGCTGGTGGAAATCACAACAGTGGAAGATCACTCGTACACAAGATCCGAACTCTCAGGTACTATTGGCCAACAATGGCGAAGGTTTTGCACAATATGCAGCCAAGTGCGACAGATGTCAACAACATGGGCATACCATCGACACCCCAACTGAAGAATTAACTTCAGCAGCTATGCCATATCCATTTATGCGGTGGGCAATGGACATAGTCGGACTGTTGCCATCATCTCGGTAAAAATGCTTCATGTTTGTCATGACGAATTACTTCTCAAAGTGGGTTGAAGCAGAGGCCTACTCGCACATCAAAGACAGAGACGTAGTCAAGTTCGTGTGGAAAAACATAATCTACCGACATGGACTACCTTACAAGATTGTAACAGACAACGGATCTCAATTCATCTCGGCAAAGTTCACTAACTTTTGTTCCAGATGGATCATCTAAGTGAGTAAATCTACTCCTCGAAACCCACAAGGAAATGGACAAGCAGAGGCAATGAACAAGCAGATCATAGATGGCATAAAGAAAAGGCTTTCGGAAAAGAAAAGAAATTGGGCTTCTAAGTTAGATGGCGTGTTATGGTCACATCGGACATCAGCAAGACGCTCAACCGGACGAACTCCTTTCTCTCGTTCTCACGGAATGGAAACAATGGCCCCACCAGAAGTCGTGGTACCAACTTTGCGTCGAGAACGCTTTCCCGAAGATGAAAATTCAAATAATGAAGCAATGGAAACTAGCATCGACGACTTGGAGGAAGAACGCAACAAAGCACTTCTCCGAGTACAAAACTATCAACAGCAAGCTGCAAAGTACTACTATACGAAAGTGCGTGGAAGAAACTTTGCAGTAGGAGACCTAGTACTCTGGAAAGTGTTTTAAAACACGGCTGAACTTAACGCAGGAAAACTCGGCGTCAAATGGGAAGGGCTATATATCATCTGCAAAATCGTAAAACAAGGAGTCTACAAGATCGTGACTATGGAGGGAAAGATGATTCCGCGAAGTTGGAACTCCATCAACTTGAAGCGATATTACTATTGAAGATACGCCAAATTGGCGATTTAGATGTGTTACTTGATGCATCCTCATCTAATTAATTATGTAATCAAAACTACATCTTGGCTTGATCCCTATGGTGTACGTAGGTAGCCTTTGGGTGCAGCTAAAACTAAATAAAAATTTTATAAGTTCCCATAAAAAAAAGGGCTTCACCCTAACTCCTGAAAAGACGAGATCAAATTCTTCCAAAAATGTTCAAAAATCGAGTCTTAAAACCTCAAAGCCGAGTCTTAAAACCTCAAAGACGAGTCTTAAAATCTTGCCGAGACAGAATTCTCGTAAATAATAGAACCAAGTCTCAAACCGCACTTAAAGCCGAGACCTATTCTCTCGCAAATGTCGAAACTTAGCTTTTCGCACAAAAAGCTGAGATCTAACTCTCGTAAATCCTAAAACTGAGACCTAGTTCTCACAAACAAACACGAGATCTATTTCTCACACTTAGCCGAGACCATGTTCTCGCAACTACAGGATCAAGTTCCCACAAAAAGACAAAGCATAACTTTGTATAGATTTCCTGAGGTCAAATCCTCGATTAAACAAAACATAGTTTTGTACATATTCGCGAGATTAAGTTCTCAAACAAAGACAGAACATAGTTCTGTACATATAAACAAAACTTTTCTCAACAAAAACAAAAACGACATTGCTATGAAATTTGTTTCCGAGGTTGAAATTCTTAAAACTTAAACTGAGTCTTAAAATCTCAGCTAAAAATGCCAAATAGTGAAACTTCTCTTCCTAACAATCGAAATCGAACTCTCAAACTTAGGAGAGAAACGTAGCTAATACGCAAAAACAAGAAAAGACCTCGGGAATTAAGTTTCGTACTTGTCCAATTATCATACAAATTATGAGACAACATTTTTTTAACAAGTTCTCATATTCGGATTTCAAAATCAAAACGAATTAAAATATAATGTTAACATAATAACAACGTTGTTCATTAAACAGGTAAATAATTACAAGGAAATTATCGAATACAAGGATCAAAGAGATGACTTATAAAAAAAAATTGAACTACGATTAAAAGGATCAAAGAGATGACATATAAAAAGTCGAACAGCGGTTACAAGAATCAAAGGAATAACTACGAAAAATCCAAAAATTCAGACAAAAAAAAAAAGAACACTAATTCCTATTCTGGTCTTTGCTTTTCGACGCTTCTCCAATCTCGAAAACCGTAACGACCAAGTCTCTAGGAAGTAACGGCGTCAAGTTCTTCCTGTTGACAACCTCCTTGGACTCATTCACCGTAGCAGTCATCGATTCAACAACTGCTGAAGGAATGTTGACGCCCTGAGCAGAGAGCAATTCGAGAGCGCTATTAGACCCAAGATATTGGGCATAAGCCAACAGAGCAGCAATTCTGTTGAAGCGATCGAAATATTGATCTTAAAGATCTTGGAAGATTTTTTTCTTCTTGTCATACAGAACCTTGTGAAGCCGGGAGTCAAAGTTCTCCCTCATAGAGTCTAGCTCGGTTTGGAGCCCCTGAAGCTTGTCATTGGCCTTCTCGATGGACTTCAAGGCCATGTTCCGGTCTGACTCAGCGCACTTAAGCGACTCCGTTAAAGCTGCATTTTGTTCCACCAATCCAATGACGTTTTCGCGCATTACCTTCAACTTGTTTTTCACACGAGCGAGTTCCTCTTTTGTGGTAGTAAGTCGGGACCTCGCCTCCACTGCTTCAAGTTGGGTTTGGCCAGAATTCCTCCGAACACTCCTGTCCGGGTTAGCGCGGAACCTCTCGCGTTGCAACATAATGTTGTTCAAAAAGGCGATGAACTACAAAGACTTCGAAAAAGCAAAGTTAGAAGGTTTAAAGCGGAAATAAGAATGGAACCAAACTTGGAAAAAGAACTCACCCGGAACAGCAAATATGCAGCCTCTTTGTATTCTCCCGATTCTCCATCTGATCCGGAGAAGGGAAATGCTCTAATGATGTTATGATCTGACGCATCAGATCAGCACACTCTGTCCGAAACTCCAAGATCGATCTTGGATCAGAATGGTCATGGGTAAAACAGAAGTCGGGAACGCCCCTTCTTCTCACCCGAGAAACACTAGAAGCATTACCTTGGGTAATGACTCCACGGGAAGCAGTCCCGGATCAGCCCTTGGCTTTTTCGCAAGTCACGAAGTTCCACGACCAGAACTTGAAGGAACTTTAACAATTTCTCGAGTCGGTGCAGAAGAAGATCAAGTAACTCTAGAAGATCCCCTAGAAGGACGAGTCTCCATTCCATCAAGAGCAGCGTTCATACCTTCTTAAATGTTGGGAAGTTCAAAATCATCGAGACCCATTTTTTTCGTTTAAGAGAACTATTTGAAGTATATCAGAAAAATTTTGAAAGTCGGAAGAAAACTATGAAGAAAAAGTAAGAGTGAAGTCGGAAAGATAATCGCAAAAATGAAGTGAATGATAAAAGAAGGACGGCGCGGTATTTATAGGAATTTACCAAAAACCGAAGCAACACCAAACAGTAGTAATTACTCAATACGCAGAAATCGAGGAAACCGCCTCAAATAACCCAATCACAGAATGACACATGGACCGAAGATTCTAGAAGCGGATAAACTTCCCGACTCGGAAACTTGGCAACAGTTTTCCGAGTCTGGGGGGACAATTGTTGGAGATGGATTCGAGATCCTACTTCGGTCCACGGGAAACAATGGGCCAAATTCTAAGTATTGAACTCGGCAAGATTATTGAATTCTCAACTCGGAAGAATTTCTTCTCGGAAGCGCGCTGAAACTTGAAGGAAGTCAGACGACACGTTAGCAAACAAAATGGAAAATTTTTGAAAATCTAGTAAAAATCTTCTAGATACGATCTTATCTAGAAATTTGTATATTTTCCTTTATTCAATCTACTTTGTAACCGCCTCTATGGTTTATAAATAGGGGAGCAGATCCTTCAAACAAGGGATCCACTTTTGGTCACCACACATTGAGCAATAAACTGTACTCGGCAACCATCCTCTTCTTCGCAATACACTTCTTTTCTTCAAAGCTCTCAAAGAATCCTTGTCCAATCTTCCCTCTTTTAATCGGAATCACAAATTTACGTCTTTGTGCTAGACCTGATTCAAACAAAGGGTAGTACTCAAAATTTCTCTTAATTTAACCCAACTTTGTACAGTTTTATCTAAAAGCATAATTCGTTATAGAACTTTTATAATTTTATTCATCAAATAATAAATACAAAAAATTGAAAAATTTTTAGATCCATTTATCATGAGTTGGTAATAAACCCCTAATCCATAAAAAAAAAAATCAAAATGCATGTTTTCTTACTGCATCGAAAATGATATATGAGGTCAAAAAAATCTTCAAAAACATCTATTTGATTATATATATTTCTATGTTAGGGAAATGTTACAAAGTTTGATTTTGTCACATTTTCTCTAAACTTTGAGTCATAGATATGATTCAAAAATTAATCAAAAAGAATAAATTATTAATGAAACAATAATAAAAATAACATGAACGTATTGTTTGTTAAAGTTAGCTAATTTTATATTAAAATTGGCTTGATCAAATATAGTTCATATTTAAATAGCTTAAATCATAGATGATATTTAATTTGGCAAATTTATGAAAGCTTAATATTTTTTATCCAAAGTAACAACATTATTTAACAAATTATTCATACCTAAATTGGCTGAATGAAACACAATTTGATATTTGATTTGACTCGACCCTTGAGCATATCTTACATCGCAAATTTTCTCTTTATCTACCGAGGATTGAAGACAGTATCGTTTGGTTTCTCAGCCCGGATGAAAATATTTTTCTCTAAAACAACCTGGAACCTCATTAGGCAGACCTATATTGAGAAGAAATTGTCCCTACCGAGACAAAAAAAATTCTTAACAAATCCTCCGCACATTGGGCATACCTCTTCCGCACGTCTTTCTCATAGCAGGAACCGGTATACATTTTTTTTGACCGAAACATTAAAATTTGTCATTTAAATGATCGTTATAATGCGGAATTTGATTTTTTTTTATAGGTTTTTTTTAACTGTGTTCATTTATGGAGGAATAAGAGAGGCGTAGAAGAAGAATCAAGAGAAGTGAAAAAATGGCGATGGATGTCAAAGTGAGAGGAAGAGTTTCAAAATAAAAAAATTAGGGTTAACAAAATTTCGGTTAACCAAATGGATAACCAAACCGAACCGACATGAAAGCATAACCGAATTTTCTATTTTAATTTCTCCTATTGACCCGAGTTAAGCAAAGATAACCAAATCGATTTGTCCAAATCTCGTTTCGGTTCAGACAAATCGGTTTAGTTATTATTTCCAGTTTAGTTATTATTTCCAGGGCTAGTTGTTATGAAGTTTAGGTTAATTTTAGGGTTTCCCGCTTCAGATACTACTTGTAGACTTCAAAATTATTCAAAAGAGCATAATTCAAAATTCCTGTTAAGTAGATAAAAGATCCAAGTGTCGAACAAGAACCAAAGGAAAAAAACAGAAAAAGACACGTGTAGTGGACAGTCAAAACGCTATTTCATTGCAGAGTGGTTTCAACGGAAGTAACCGTAGAGTTCCAAGTAGCAAATGCAAAAGTTCCAAGGAGTTGATGTGTCTGCCGTTGGACCAGTCAGAGCCAGCTTGAAAAACCTAAAGGGAAGCAATGCATTTGCTGCTGTGATTGGCCATGATGCAAACTGACCAGCCTTGCACATTGTTTGGTCATCCTCATGGACTCTCAAGTCCGTCCATGTGTTCCCATCCATCGATCCCTTCAAACCCATCCCGAAAACAACGACACAAACTCTGCCTAAGGATCTCGTCTTTAGAGGACATGAAGTGACTGCAAGGTAAGATAAAATTACCTGAAACTTCCAGGACCTTGTGAATGCTCGTGACCCGTCTTGTCTGAAGGTGTAGTAGTTGCACATAAGCTGCATCCAACAACCCTCCGGGTTAGTATCCCGAGGTTGACTAGAAACGTAACCTCATTATTCTTTTACTCAATACATTCTTAAGGGGAATTCTTATTTCTGCAAACTTTTTAGACTGTGGGTCTGTGGAAACTGAGTATGTGATGTGATTGAAAGTGAAGTTATGAAGGAGACCTGATGATCTTCGCCTAAGTCCACCATCCACCAGGATGATATATGGCCGTCTTCCTTCCTAGGCCCTGCAAAGGAAGTACCCTGGTGCAAAACAGTGGAAATAATATGGTTTAATTCTGTATCCAAGAGGAAAGTAGTTTCACTGCAGTTAATTCATGCTTCGTCTTAAGATGTCTGATTAAGATCGCCAGAGTTGAAATCAGATGGTAGAATTTTGCGTCCAAAAGGGAAACAGACTTCCTTCAGTTTATTTTATAAGCTCTGTATTAAGATGGGCCAACAAGATCACCAATCAGTTCTAATTACGAAAGTTACTCAGAGAAACAAAACTGGATCATTTCCTATACTTCTAGAGCACATGCAAATAAATTCTTACCACAGCTAAGAATGTAATACTAGAAAGAAATGGAAATTGATTATAAATGTTGTAGTTCAAGCCAAATTCCAATCATAAGATGAGTGAGCTTTGGTAGACCATACCACGTAGGTTCTTGAAGCCAAAGCCTTTGGATCAGTGAATCTGGAGGTGGGGCTGCTTGACGTAATGATGATTTTCTATAACAATACAGAACTGAGAGTAAGGAAATGTTTTGCTCCAACAGAATTCCCTGTCATCTTATACGAGGATTCCAAAAATATGAATAAAAAAGAGGTTAACCTTTGCAAGAACGGGGTTGACCCATTGATGACTACCATTAGATGTACCCACAAAGTGCAGAACCCCATTGCTATCCCCATCACGAATGTACTGAAGCTCCTTGAAACTTGATCTTCGGTGTTGGAACCTTGAACTACAGGAGAGGGTTTTAATAACTAAGTAATTTGGAAATATAAACCTGGAGACGTTTACAGTCATAAGCTACATGACAATGTAATTCTTACATCTGCTCATTTCCGGGGCATAAGAATCCGGAAGCCAGGAAGCTAACAGCTTCCTTAACCTGTACAAAAATTAAAATGAGTGAGTACTTGGAGAGAATATAAGTTTTGAAATGACAAATCAAAGATTCTGCAAAAAAAGATGGGAATAGATTTCGTAAAACTTACAAGACGACTGAATATCGGAATTTGTTTGCTTAGGTTGCTGTTTTCTAACTGCACAGGCAATAAGCATAGATGGCATTAATACAATTAACTTAACAGAGAATGAAAAAGTTCATCCAGCATAAGCAAAGTCAAGATCTGCCTTACCCTTTTCAGCAACTCGTATGGCAACAAAGAGAAGCGTACATGAGGTAACAAGTCATCAAGTGACTGAAGCCTTTCTTTGAACAAAATTTCGGGGTTAGAGTAGTTCATCCGCTTATCTATTACATCCCAACCATGCGACTCCTCAGCTTTCATGCACCACATGAGAACAGCATCCAGAATCCTTTCCTCAGATGTCACTGTCAGATCTGCAGACTGCACATCCAGGATTTAATACTGGACAGAGTTTTTCAAACATGCGATACAGGGGGAAACGTTTCACTCTTGGTGATGTAAGCATTATTTTTCCTCAAGAACCATAGCATTTATTTTCTGTCATGGTCCCAAGTGAGTTGAGAGTTTTTCTGACAAAATATAAAGGAATAGCGTTTGCGCACCTCAAGAATATCATTCAAAGTGGTCTGATCTAACAAGACAAAGTCCAAACTTGCAGTGGTACAATAGTCGAAGTGCATGGAAAACTTCCTCTTGCACATCTCTTCGATGAGTTTACATGATGAGATAGATGAAACCACTTGGAGAACTGAGCACACAGAATCCTGCAACAAAGTTCAGAGGTTAGCTTGACAAAGGCCCTACAATGTTTCCAAATTTGTCTGCTTCTGCGCCCAATAAACTCGCATAAAAGAATTATTCTTGTTGTATGACCTTCTTCCAAAACGAAAACGCCATCCCTGCATGTAATATATACATGGAACAAGATTAATATTTTTTAACGTTTCTACGCGGTAAAAGTATTCGCTTTGTTTTTTTTCTCTTTTATTTTTCAGAAGGCCGACATCCCAACTCACATCACGGCTCGTTAAGCTCTCTATCATACAGAAACCAAATTGTAATAGATGCGCTGGAAAAGAAGAGAAACATGATAATGACAGAGAGATATATCATTTACTCTAGAGGGTTTGTGAAGAAAAAATTACCTCGGAGAGGCACTCCAAGAGCATTTTGCAGCATTCTTGATGAAGTGGAACAACTCCAAACCGGTCAGCTAGGAAGAGAAGATGGATCAAGTTGGTACCAAAATTCACCGTATCTTCCATGTTCAACTCGCCACTATACATGAAGTTTATCATAGCATTAAATGCGTCTGGTGATACATCGGTCAAATAAATAGTTGATGAATGGCTTTCACTCATCCCATTTGTAAACATCTGCATGTCCATGCGAATTAATGAAAATTGAGGATAAATTCTTTCATGTTCATTAGAAGTTTAGAACTGCAAACCCAAAACACAATTTTCTCACCTTAGCAAATGCGACACTCCAAAGACTTAGAATGACCTTGTGGGATTGAAAAGTGAGACCATGGTCACTGAGATAGATTTTTATGTCACTATACTCGCCAGTTGAGTACAACATTTTCAGCTTACCCACATCAACAGGGAAAGCACTTGGGAACATAAAACCAGATAGGGCGGGAGAAACAGGGCAAGAGAATTTGACTTTTTTGCAGGGGTCAAATGCTTTGTTGCTTAGTTTTAAACGGTCTATACTTTCTTCACACTGTCTCACCAATGGCATCACTTCAAACTTAGAACTTAAATCCTTCAACGGAATAAGTTCTGATTCCAAAATCTACATCAAAACCAAAAGGTTTCATGAAATCATGAGGAAGCTCAATCTCCGCGCTCAATTAAAAACGAAAAAGAAGTTACTAAGAAAGCATTTGACCAGGTAGAAGGATCCACTGACAAAAGACAACAAATTAAGGGAAGAGGATATAAGGAATTGGACCTGAGTTCGTCCCGTATAGATATATTGAAGAAGTGCATGAAGAACGGAGTACAATACTCCATGAAGATGAATGACATCCCCATCTAATGAGCTCAAAGGAAAACTACCCGATGCTTGTAAGATAACCTTGTGAGCAGGGACATCCACTTCTTCTTCACCAACAACAAAGATTGTGTCAGATAATTCCCAACTCTCCAAAAAATTACCGAGCCCCCATTGTTCATAATCATAACCCGTCCCATCCTCCACCGACTCCTCATCACCAACCTCATCTCCTTGAACTTCACGGCAATCTACTTGCTTCCACAACAAGATATGATTGTGTGTCAAGGGAAACACACTCACGTTTCTATATCCAACATGTTTATCCCAGCTGCTCAGACCAACATACTGAACATTACAATTAGGCTTGGAGTCTTGCCACTTAAACACCAGGTTCTGAAACGGATACCGACCTTTACCGATGCTAATCAACCCATCATAGATACTAATCCAGTAACTCTCAAACTCCATAGAACAACAACAGAGATCAGAAGCTTCCTGATCAACTACAGATTTCCCATCTACCTGAATCTTCAGCCTACGGTTCCTGTTGCTACCAATGATGACAATGTAATGAGGACTATTGTCTTTCTTATAGTGGTAATGTTGAGTCCCCACATTCTCTCTGAACACCACCGTGACATCGTTGTGAGCAAATGCATCAAACGCAACGCAACCTCTTCCCGCTTCCCGGAACTTCAGATCATCACTCCACGCACATTCGAAAGGTGCCACCGTCAGAAACTTGTTCTCTTTCGCCGCAACCATCTTTCTTCCTAAAACCACTTGCTTCAGTGCTTGTACCTATGATATTTCCAAAGAGAGAATCCATCAATCTCTATATAAGCCAAAGACACTAAACAAAAGGAAAAATAACAAAAATAGAAACTCAGAGAGCAAAAGCAAAACCCATTCATAAGGGCATTTCAACAAACATATAAAGATCAAATTAAGTAAACTCACTTGTGAAACCCAGATCACAGCTATATTTTCATTCTGAGAAGAACCATCACAATTGGGTTTTTAAAAGCGAATGTCATTTTCAAAGATAGAAACCCAGAATCTACTGGATAACCATCAACTTGGCAAAAAAATATCTGGCGTGTACCCCACCATGAACTCCGCCGTCAATTCTCCACCACAACGATAATAAAAAAACACGAGAAAACAACAGTGCTGAAGAAAAAAAAAATATCAGATGCAGAGTGCATCGACTTTAAATCGAATACAGCCAAAGACTTGAAGAGATATTCAGAAGCTACAAAAGAAGGAAAAAAGAAAATATAGCAATCGATCAAAATCAGATAATTAGAGGTGGATAAAACTCTCCGAGCTTACCTTAAGTGTCGTGACTCGTGATCGTGAGTCAGATCTAATCCTTTCGAAAAGAAAGCGTCAAAATAAGAAAGAAAAAAGACCCGAAAACGAAAAACACATGATGAGATATTTTTCTGTCAGGAGAAAAGAGTTGGTGGATTCATGTAACACTTGCACATTAATGGGCCAGAAAAAATCAGTATAAGGCCCCATTATTTTCAAATATTAAAATTTTTATTTTTATTTATTTATATTTATATTTATATTTTTGCATATAAAAAATTATAATTTAGGAATAAATCAACATTAAAAATCAGTATTAGATCACAGTCTTCATTTCTATTTTTTTTCAACCCTGTTATATGTAATTGTTTCAAACTCTGTGTCATCAATTGGAAAGCTCAAGTCTTTAAATTTTAATGTCCTTCATATGGTCAAATTAATCACTTTTAGCAATGTCATCTGTAAGGAAGATTCTTTATAACTAAAATGTAATGATTAGTGAAATTCCTTTTTAGGAAATCTAACTTTTAAATTAAAAGGCTAAATTTCTAGCTCAAAAACTGAGAGTAATTATAATTTTAATATCAAGAAAAGTAAACTCTGAAATTTAAACTCCATGAAATCTAGATTCAGTAAAATGTTATGGAAGCCTTATTTGAAGTCAAAATTTTATTTCTTAAATCCACAAAAAAATTAGGTCCTGGATCATGAAATTTTTTGAATTTTTTCTATTGACCAATTTTGAGCTTTAATTATTGATTTTGGCGATAAAGATTGACAAATCAAATAAATAGGATCTCTGATATAACAAGGGGCAGACATGTTTGTTCCTATTGATAATAGAAGCTCCTAGAAGGAGAACCATCGCCTGCAAAAGAGAACCTACCAGCACAGACCGAAATTAAAATGATACTCGCCATCACGAGAAAACAGAATTGAAAACTGAGACAGATATCGACCAGTTTATCGAAAGAGAAACAAAAAAAAATTGAGAAAAATAAAATGACGGATAAACTCTATCTTTTTTTCTGAAAAATTTTTAAATTTGGGAAGAGAGAAAATGAGATAAACTCGTCAGAAAAAAAAATCCTAAATTGAGATAACCATCTCTCTTTGAGAGAGAGAGGCCATTCTAATCATGAAAACTAGGTTCAGTATAATGTTATGGAAGCCTTATTTGAAGTCAAAATTTTATTTCTTAAATCCATAAAAAATTTAGGTCCTGAATTATGAAATTTTCAAAATCTTTTTCTATCTACCAATTTTGAGCTTTAATTATTGGTTTTGGCGTATGTGATATTTGCTAGAGGTAAGCTCTCAAGAAATGTAGCTTTTATTCTTCAACAAAAACCGAATAAAGAAATTATTTTCTAAGTATCTCAAAAATAAATTTTGAATCATTTGATTTTTTTAACTTAAAGATGAATACTTTGAATAAATAGCAAAATAAATAAAAATAAAAATAGATAAACAAAGTTTACTTATGAGGATGACTCGTGAATACTCTTCCAAGACTTTTTTCAAGTCTTTTTTACAACAATTTTTCAATCTGAAAGTTAAAAAGTTATCTTACATGTTCTCGCATATTTTTCGTTTTTCATTCTTTTTTTGACAACGAAAATTTTCCTTTTCTTCATGTTTCATGATATTAAAAAAATAATCGTGGATTTATTTTGCTTAAGTCATAATTTATTTTCTTGAGTCAAATTTCTACAGACTATTCTAGAGTAACAGTCTTAGCCAATTAAGTGTTAACTGTTAAAGTATAATTGTTTCATTATATAGAAGATATATAAAGTAAAATTAGTAAGGGGTCGAATGGTATATAGCTTTTTCACGTTTTTATGTTTTGAAAACGTGATTCCGCCGAAAATATACTATTTATAACAATAAGTACGGAATAAAAAAATAGAAATTAAAAAGTATTTTTCAAATCCATCCCGTACGTTTTAGATTTTTAACTACTTTATGCAAAACTTGATTCATCTACTTAAAAGTAGTTTTTTGGCGTTTCAAAAAAAAAAAGCTATTTCCTTTTTCTTTTTTACATTTTTACGAGATCTCTTAGTTCAACTTCATCTTTATATTCACAAAGACACATTCATCATTACTACAAAATGATAAGAAGTAACACATACTTTTAATATGAAGTCATTAACAGGAAGTGGAAGAGAGCTACACTTACATCGTCGGCAACAACATATAAGATTGCAATTATACATGGAAAAAAGCAGCAAACAGCAAGTCCAATAACACAAGCCAATGCAACACAAGAAACAACAAAAAAAACATTGAAACCAAGAAAACTAATACACATCCTGCAAGTAGAAAACACCAGAGTATGTATGGAGAAATTGTTTTTTGGAGTGGAAATCACTGCTATGCAAATGTTATTACACGTTAGTTGGTTTTAACTTATTTGAATTTTTTATTGGATTTTTGTTTAAAAACCGAGCATTGGAATTTTTTAATATATATTTAATATTTATTTTTGTAATTTAGTAGTATTTATTTCATGATTCAGTTATTCAGCAAAAAAATATCATTCGTGTGTTTTAATCCGTTCAGTTGTTTGAGAATTCCATTCAATGTTATTCAGTTGTTCTAATAAATCCGTTTATATGATTCCGCTATTTCATGATTCAACTATTCAATTAACATACTATTCGAGCCCTAAGTCTTATTACAATTTGATAACTCTTCACTCCAATCCAACGTCTTCAATCTAAAGTTGGTACTTTTTAGTCTATTCCGATCCAATTTTGTCTTTAAACGACTTTCATATCTTATCCTTATTCAATTTGATTCATGTATCTCTCAAGTCTAGAGGTGGGACCCGCACCGACCCGCCCCGCCAGAACCCGCCCCGCATAGACCGCGGGCTCCAAGCACGAAGACCTAACCCGCACCGCATAGACCGCGGGCTCCTAGAACTATGTCCGAACCTGCCCCGCCAGAACCCGCGGGCTAGCCCGTTTAGCCCGCGGGTTGAGTATATAT
>OVAX01004050.1:0-15522 GCA_900406405.1 Lepidium africanum | reverse complement strand
TATATATATATATATATATTACATATAACAATATTAAAACATTAAATAATCAATTCATATTAGAAAAATCAGATAATTCAATTAGATAGTAACTAATTTATATATATATATATAATAGCTCCAAAATAATTTTCGAATATTAATTTAATACGTTAATAATATCATAGCTTCGTTGTATTTCCAAAATAAAACAAGCGTTTTGATTGTGTTTTGAAATCAAAAAATTTTAGGAATCATGTTTCTACCAAGTTTTCAAAAGTCTGTTTTGGAAACGTTTCCAAAACGGGAAACATATCTCAGATTGAGTTTCATTCAACATAGGTTTTTGGCATAAAAATATATGCTTCGTCTAAAATTTTAACGTGTACTTCATTAACTCATTTATATATGGTTTAATAACAAATATGCAACTTCAAAATTTTATGACGAAGCATATATTACCATGCCGAAAACATTTAATATGTGTTGGAGGTGGATCCGAGATCCAACTTCTGTCCACGGGAAACAATGAGCAAAATTCTAAGTATTGAACTCGGCAAGTACATCGAAGTTTCAACTCGGAAGAATTCCTTCTCGGAAGCGCGCTGAAGCTTGAAGGAAGCCTGACGACACCTCAGCAAACAAAGAAATGGAAATTTCCTATTCCGATATGGAAAATTTCCGAATATCTAGCAAAAATCTTCTAGATACGATCTCATCTAGAAATTTGTATATTTTCCTTTATTCAATCTACTTTGTAATCGCCTCTATGTTCTATAAATAGAGGAGCAAAACCTTCAAACAAGGGATCCATTTTTCGTCAACACACATTGAGCAATAAACTGTACTCGGCAATCATCCTCTTCTTGGCAATACACTTCTTTTCTTTAAAGCTCTCAAAGAATCCTTGCCCAATCTTCCCTCTTTTAATCAGAATCGTGGATTTAGCTCCTTGTGATAGACCCGGTTCGAACAGTTGGCGCCAACTGTGGGGAATACATCGAAGGAATTCTTTACATAGGAACAAGGAGTGCACGCGAAACAAAGGATGGTCAAAGACGAAGTAACCATCTGCTCTCCAGAAAGGATGGACCTTAACCTATAAGAAAACACTAATCCAACTCTCGGATCATCTTTGAACTCTGTTCAAACTCAGGTGGAGAATCGAGAAAACTCTCGAGAAGTTACTGCCCTCCCTGGTCCGCCTCAAGGACCACTTTCGAGCAAAAATTTGGTGCGCAACATGATAACACAATTCGAGGCTTCTGATCAAAGAAACTCAGAAATATTCGACAGAATTGAGTTTCGTCTAAACGAGAGTATCCTCCCGTTTACGCCAAATAATAAGCCAGATGGAGAAGTGTTGGCTAGCATCTAGGGAAATCTGTTTGGAGCAGTGCCGAGCCCGCAACCAACCAACGTGAAGGGACTAGGGCAATCTACAACTCAGAATGCGTCTGGACAGCAAATACCGACTACAATGGACACATCTGTCGTATACAGGATGATGGAGGACATGCGGTCTCAATTCCATCAAGCTATCAGATCAGCACCAGAGATTGGGCGAATTTTAGCTCAAGCTCGGAACTCGTCCTTCACGCCCATACTAAAAAGGGTCTTAGTAAACTGGGGACCAAGAATAAGGTGTCCTACATACGACGGGACCACTCATCCAATCGAATTCCTGAGTGCTTTCAGAGTCATGATGAACAGGACAACTTACAATCCCGACCTTGAAGACGCAGCTTACTGCAAACTCTTCGCCGAAAACCTAACCGGCGATGCCTTAGTATGGTTCAACAAGTTGCTAACTGGATCGATCGAGAGCTTTAATCAACTTGCCGAGTTGTTCATGAAGCAATACGCCCTATTCGTTAACCAAGATAATTTTACAGCAAAGTTGCGGTCTTTGAAGCAAGGATTTGACGAGTCCCTAAAATCGTATCTCGGACGATTTAAAAAAATCCTGATTAAAGCAAAAGTCAGTCATGACATGGCTATTGAGGCTCTAAGAACTAGAGTGGTTACGGATGAGGCCTTGAGAAGAGATTTTTTCGTAAATCGGCTCATAACGATCTTGGATGCCCTTGGTAGAGCAGCGAGGCATGCAGACTACGTAGAGGAGTTCTGCACGGGAGAGTTAAATCTCTCAGAAGAGGAAACTAAAAAGTCCAAAGCACAAAAATGAAAAGAAACCGAGTTGCAAGAAGCAGCATACAAAGCAGCAAACCAAGACGGTAGTGTCAAAGAAAAACTGAAACGACAAAAACAGGATGGGGAGGCCAAAGAATCAGGATCCCCAAGAAAGGAGGTCAATGTAATCATCGGAGGATTACAAATTTGTGATGACACTATACGATCAATCAAACGGTATGAACGGAAGGTTGTAGCAGCAGCCAACCTTGATCCAGTCAAAGAAAGCTTAGGACCGGTTGACTCAGAAGTTACATTCACCGCCAAGGATGTTGAAGGACTAAGCCTCCCATATAACGACTCGCTAGTCGTAAAATTACGAGTAGCCAACTGCGACATATCTGCGATTCTCATTGATACAGGCAGCTCGGTAGATCTAATAATTATGGAGACATTGGATAAGATGGCCTTACCAGACGCACGACTCAAACCAGTGAATGGAACGCTGATTGTATTTGATGGAAGTACAATAAATATAATCGGAACTAGCAAGCTAGCTGTCCGAGTTGTCTGAATTACCAGATGGATCAAGTTTTTGGTAGTAGATAAATCACCAACCTATTATATGATCCTTGGAACACCTTGGATTCATATGATGAAAGCGATCCCATCGAGCTACCATCAGTGTCGGAAGATTCCGACAAGCGAAGGAGTTTACAAGCTTCGAGGGGATCAAAAGATGTCTCCGACTTGTTTTATCGCCGAGTTAAAGCTACGAAACAAGTCCTGCATGATCACGACAACTGCGAAAAGGAAAGCATTGACGGATGCTCCAGTTCTAGAAAAACGAAACCAATCAAGTGTTGTACTCGTCAATATCGACCTAATGAACCCCTCTAAATGCGTCAACATTGGGGTCAACTTGAGTAAGCTGATCTGAGACAAGTTGATCCAACTTCTGGAACAAAACGTAACGACATTCGCATAGACAGGAAAAGATATGCCTGGAATCAATCCGAAGATTGCAAGCCACAGATTGAACGTTAATCCGACTTACAAGCCTATTAAGCAGAAACGAAGAAAGCTAGAGCCAGAAAGAACAAAGGTTGTAATTGATGAGGTCAAAGAGCTAACCAAAGCTGGATCAATTGTCGAAGTTTAATATCCCGAATGGTAAGCTAACCCGGTAGTCATTCCCAAGAAGAATGGAAAATGGCGAGTATGTGTGGACTTCACCGACCTTAACAAAGCTTGTCCAAAGAATAATTTCCCATTGCCAAATATCGACAAAATTGTCGAAGCACCTGCTGGAAACGAACTCCTTTCATTTATGGACGCCTTCCCGGGATATAAAGTAATGCCTTTCAGTTTGAAGAATGCCATAGCAACTTACTAGCGATTGGTAAATAAGAGGTTTGCCGATCAACTCGGACCAACGATGGAGGTTTACATAGATGACATGCTAGTCAAGTCACTGAAAACGGTAGATCACGTTGAACATCTAGCACGTTGTTTTCAAACCTTGAACGAGTATCAGATGAAGCCCAATCCGGCAAAGTGCACCTTTGAAGCAACCTCGGGAGAATTTCTCGTTTACATAGTCACTCAACAAGGAATCAAAGTAGACCCAAAGCAGATTAAGGCAATCCAAGAGCTACCTTCTCCAAAGAATAAAAGAGAAGTTCAAAGGCTAACTAGCCAAAAATCCGCCCTATCGGTTCATCCCGCGCTCAACAGATAAGTGTCTCCCATTCTACAACTTGTTGCATGGAAACATAGAGTTCAAGTGGGATGAGAAGTGTGAGAATGCCTTTTCTGAATTAGAGGAGTATCTTTCGACTTCGTTAATTCTTGCGAAACTTGAAGCCGAAGAGCCCCTATACTTATACATTGCAGTATCAGCATCAGAAGTGAGCAGCGTGCTAGTTTGAGACGACAAGGAAATTAGCACCCAATTTTCTAGACAAGCAAGTATTTCGACAGAGCCAAAACCAAATACCCGACTACAAAGAAACTTGCGCAAGCAGTAGTGATCTCGACAAGGAAGTTACAACCTTACTTCCAGTCTCACGCTATTATTGTGTTGACAAATCACCTACGATGAACGATTCTGCATAGTCCAAACAAGTTAGGAAGATTGACTAAGTGGGCCATCGAGTTAAGTGAATATGATATCGAGTTCAAGGGAAAGACGAGTGCAAAGTTTCAAGTACTGGCTGACTATCTAAGTGAGCCGGCCCCCGACTTGGAACCCTTAGAGTCATACAAGTTTATTCGAACCTTAAAGATGTACGTTGACGGATCATCATCACAACATGGTTTGACATGAGAAATCTTGGAGCAATCATTCCGACTTGCGTTTTCAGCATCCAACAATGAGGCGGATTATGAATTATTGATTGTAGGAATTAGGCTGGCCAAAGAGGTCGGAGCAACCAAAGTAGAATGTTATTTACGATTCTCAATTAGTAGTCAACCAAGTAAACTGAAGCTATGATACAGGGAACGATCAGATGGAAGCATACCTCAAAGTCGTCAAAGATTTGACAAAGGATCTGACATTCAAAGTAAAGAAGATTTCCAGATCTGAGAACACTTCAGCTGACGCCTTAGTAGCTCTCGCATCCACAATAGATCCCGTTCAAAGGCGGATAATACGATTTGAAAGTATATACCGACCGAGTATAAGCTTACCGAAAGGAGATGTTGAACTCGTCTCGGCAATTACTGATACTGTGGATGACTTTGACACAGAGATGCTAGGTACTAAATAATCCAACGCACAGAAGATCGATTGGCGAGACGAGATACTCACATACATTATGGATGAAGAAATCCCAGAGGACAGGTGGGCAGCTTGCTAACTCAAGGCCAAGTGTGCTTTCTATGCCCTAGTCGATGGAAATTATATCGGGGGAGAATAAAGGAAGTCCTCCTCACTTGCATTCTTGGTGACGAGATCAACGAGATCATTAAAAAGACACATGATGGAGCTGGTGGAAATCACAACAGTGGAAGATCACTCGTACACAAAATTCGAACTCTCGGGTATTATAGGCTGATAATGGCGAAGGATTTTGCGCAATATGCAGCGAAGTGTGACAAATGTCAACGACATGGGCACATCATCCATGCTCCAACTGAAGAGTTAACTTCAGCAGTTATGTCATATCCGTTTATGAGGTGGGCAATGGACATAGTCGGACCGTTGCCATCATCTCGGAAAAAGCGATTCATGCTTATTATGATGGATTACTTCTCAAAATGGGTCAAAGCAGAGGCTTATTCACACCTCAAAGACAGAGACGTAATCAAGTTCGTGTGGAAGAACATAATCTGGCGACATGGGCTACCTTGCGAGATTTTAATAGACAACATATCTCAATTCATCTCGGTAAAGTTCACTAACTATTGTTCCAGATGGAACATCTGAGTGAGTAAATATTCTCCTCGAAACCCACTAGGAAACGAACAAGTAGAGGCAACCAACAAGCAGATCATAGATGGTATAAAGAAAAGGCTTTCAGAAAGAATGGAAATTGGGCTTCTGAGTTGGATGGTGTGTTATGGTCGCATTGGACAACACCGAGACGATCAACCGGACGAACTCCTTTCTTTCTTTCTCACAGAATGGAAGCAATGGTCCCAGCAGAAGTAATGGTACCAACTTTATGTCGGGAACGCTTGCCCGAAGACGAAAATTCAAACAATGAAGGAATGGAAATCAGCATCGACAATTTGGAGGAAGAACGCGATGAAGCACTTCTCTCAGTATAGAACTATCAGCAACAAGCTGCAAAGTACTAGAATAAGAAAGTTCGTGGAAGACACTTTGCAGTAGGAGATCTAGTACTCTGGAAAGTGTTTGCAAACACGGCTGAACTTAACAAAGGAAAACTCGATGCCAACTTGGAAGGGCCATATATCATATACGAAACCGCAAAACCAGGAGTCTACAAGATCACGACTATTGAAGGAAAGATGGTTCCGTGAAGTTGGAACTCCCTCAACTTGAAGCGATATTAGTATTTAAGATACGCCAACTAGGCGATTTAGATGCGTTATTTTACGCATCCTCATCTAATTAATTATGTAATCAGAACTACGTCTTGGCTTGATCCATGTGGGGTACGTAGGTAGCCTTCAGGTGCAGTTAAAACTAAATAAAATTTTTATAAGTTCCCATCTCCCAAAAAATGGGTTACACCCTAACTCCCGAAAAGACGAGATCAAATTTTCAGAAAAACATTCAGAAGCCGAGTCTTAAAACCTCAAAGTCGAGTCTTAAAACCTCGCCGGGTCGAAAAATCCTGCTCAATATAGTCGAGACTTAAAACCTCACCGGGTTCTAAAATCCTGCTTAATGTAACCGAGTCTTAAAATCTCACCGAGTCTCTAAACTCGTAAATAATAGAACCAAGTTTCAAACCTCACTTAAAGCCGAGACCTAGTCTCTCGTAAAAAATAAAAACTTAGTTTTTCGCACAAAAAGCCGAGATCTAACTCTCGCAAATCCTAAAACTGAGACCTAGTTCTCATAAACAAACACGAGATCTAATTCTCAAACTTAGCCGAGACCAAGTTTTCGCAAATATGGGATCAAGTTCCCACAAAAAGACAGAGCATAGCTTTGTATAGATTTCCCAAGGTGAAATCCTCGATAAAATGAAACATATTTTCGTACATATTCGCGAGATCAAGTTCTCAAAAAAAGAAAGAACGTAGTTCTATACACATAAACAAAAAATTTCTCAACAAAAACAAAAACGACATTGCTATGAAGTTTATTTCCGAGGTTGAAATTCTTAAAACTTAAACTGAGTCTTAAAATCTCAGCTTAAAATGCCAAACAGTGAAACTTCTCTTCCTACAATCGGGATCGCACTCTCAAACTTAGGAGAGAAATGTAGCTAACGCGCAAAAACAAGAAAGGACTTCGGGAATTAGGCTTCGTACTTGTCCAATTATAATACAAATTACGAGACAACATTTTTTATTCAGATTTCGAAATCGAAACGAATTAAAATATCATATTAACAAAATAATAACATTGTTTATTATACAGGTAAATAATTACAAGGCAATTATCGATTACAAGGATCAAAGAGATGACTTATAAAAAAAGCCGCACTACGATTACAAGAATCAAAGAGATGACTTATAAAAAGTCGAACAGCAGTTACAAAAATCAAAGGATTGACTATGAAAAATCCTAAAATTCAGACAAAAAAAAAAGGAATATTAATTCCTAGTCTGATCTATGCTTTTCGACGCTTCCCCAATCTCGAACCCCAGAATGGCCAAGTCTCAAGGAAGTAATGACGTCAAGTTCTACCTATTGACAACCTCCTTGGAATCATTCACCTTAGCAGTCATCAACTCAACAACTGCTGAAGGAATGTTAGCGCCCCGAGCAGAGAGCAATTCAAGAGCACTCTTTGACCCAAGATATTGGGCATAAGCCAACCGAGCCTCCAGATTCCTATCCAAATCGTTAAACCGAGCAGCAATTCGATTGAAGTGCTTGGAAAATTGATCTTGAAGATTTTGGAAGATCTTTTCCTTCTCGTCATTCGGAACCTGGTGAAGTTAGGAGTAGAAGTTCTCCCTCATAGAGTCCAACTCGGTATGGAGCTCTTGAACTTGTCATTTGCCTTCTCAATGGACTTAAAGGCCGTGTTCCAACCGACTCTACGCACTTAACTGACTCCGTCAAAACCGCATTCTATTCCACCAATCTGATGACGTTTTCACGCTCTACCTTCAACTTGTTTTTCACACGAGCGAGTTCCTCTTCGGTGGCAGTAAGTCGGGACCTCGCCTCCAGTGCTTTAAGTTAGGTTTGGCCAGCACGGCCAGAATTCCTCCGGACACTCCCCTCTGGGTTAGCGCGGAACCTCTCGCGCTGCAGCATAATGCTGTTCAAAAAGGCGATGAACTACAAAGACTTCAAAAAAGCAGAGTTAGAAAGTTTAAAGTAGAAATAACGATGGAACCAAACTCGGAAAAAGAACTCACCCAAAACAGCAAATATGCAGCCTCTTCGTATTCCTCCCAATTCTCCATTTGGTCCGGAGAAGGGAAATGCTCTTATAATGTTCTGATATGACGTATCAGATCAGCACACTCTGTCTGAAACTCCAAGATCGATCTTGGATTAGAATGATCATGGGTAAAATGGAAGTCATGAACTTCCCTTCCTCTCCCCCGAGGAACACCAGAAGTATTATCTGGGGTAACGACTACAGGAGAAGCAGTCCTAGGCGGGTCAGCCCTTGGCCTTTTCGTAGGTCGTGAAGTTCCACGACTAGAACTTCAAGGATCTTCAACAATGTCTCGAGTCGGCGTGGAAGAAGATTGGGTAACTCTAGAAGATCCCCCAGAAGGACGAGCCTCCATTCCATCAAGAGCAGTGTTCATACCCTCTTCAACGTTGGGAAGTTCAAAATCATTGAGACCCATTTTTTGTTTGAGAGAAGTACCTGAAGTATATCAGAAAACTTTTGAAAGTCGGAAGAAAACTATGAGGAAAGAAATAAAAGTGAAGTTGGAAAGGTTAATCGCAAAAATGAAGTGAATGGTAAAAGAAGGATGGCAGTATTTATAGGAATTTACTGGAAACCGAAGCGATGTCAAACAGTAATGATAACTCAACGCACTGGAATCGAGGAAACCGCCTCAAGTAACCTAATCGCAGATTGACACGTAGACCGAAGATTCTAGTAGCGGAGAAATTTCTCAACTCGAAAACTCAGCAACAGTTTTTCTGAGTCTGGGGGGACAATTGTTGGAGGTGGATCCGATATCCTACTTCGGTCCACGGGAAACAATGGCCAAAATTCTAAGTATTGAACTCAGCAAGGACATCGAAGTCTCAACTCATAAGAATTCCTTCTCGGAAGCACGCTGAAGCTTGATGGAAGTCGGACAACACGTCAGCAAACAAAGAAATGGAAATTTTCCTATTCCGACGTGGAAAATTTCTGAAAATTTAGCAAGAATCTTCTAGATACGATTTTATTTAGAAATTTGTATATTTTTCTTTATTCAATCTACTTTGTAACTGCCTCTATATTTTATAAATAGAGGAGCATGTCCTTCAAACAAGGGATCCGCTTTTTGTCAACACACATTCAGCAATAAACTGTACTCGGCAATCATCCTCTTCTTGGCAATACACTTCTTTTCGTCAAAGCTCTCAAAGAATTCTTGCCTAATCTTCCCTCTTCTAATCAGAATCACAGATTTAGCTCCTTGTGCTAGACCCGGTGTGAACAATATGTTTTCTAGGATTTGAGACGATGAATTGGGTTTTATAGTTGAGAATTTTGAATTAGTCATATTGTAATTAGGTTGTAATTAGGTTTATTTTTCGGTTAGTCATAATGTTATTTTAATTTATTTTACTTAAAAAAATATTTTTCTATTTTTAAAAAAAAAAATTTATAAATTTTTTCTTTTTTTAAAATTTTCTCTTATTTTTTATTATTTTTCAAAAAAAATTTATAACTTTTTATTATTTTTATTCAGGCGGACGCGTGTTGCTTAGATAAGCTATACATGTGTCGTATAACGACAGAATAACAAGGACTTAACCGTTGACTAACGAAGCTAAAAGTTAATTTAGAAATAGGCCACAATTTGATAGTTCATGCAAGTTTTTTTAAATTTTAACCAACAAATTGAGATTTAAGACGGGTTGAAAAGTTCATTAAGAAATCAGCACTGCGGTAAAAGTTCATTAAGAAATAAACCATTTTTCCAACTCTAGGCTCCTTTCTCTCCTCTAATTAAAGCAATGTAATAGCATGAATAAAGTTTTAAGCCCTTAGGGGCCAAAATCTGCCAATTTACTCTCTCAATTCTCTCTTTAGAATTCTCTCTTCTCCCATCTTTCTCAAAATCGATTCTCTCTATTATTCTTGTTATTTCCCACCTTCTTTCATGATATCAGAGCAAGGTTAGTTGCACATTGTTTGTTTTTAATGTTTTCAATCCGTTTTTCAAAAGATTTCAAACTATTTTTCATTTTTTTCTAAATTGTTTCGGTGTTTTATGTCAAAAACGTTTTTAAAACCACCCAAATCCTTTTAATGCTTCTTCTTTTCATTGTTATTGAGTGTGTATGTGGCAATGAAGAGGAAAGAATGGAAGTTGTTGTGAAAAACCACAAGAAAGAGAAGAAAATTTCTCCTTTAAACTCCATTCAATCTCTAAGTCCAAAATACTCACAGGTTTGTGTTTTTTATTTTGTTTGTTTGTATGTTTAGTGATGATGAAGAGGAAAAGAGATGGTTGCTTTGATGTAATACACAAGGAAGTGAAGAAAGCTCCCACTTGTCTTTGAAAGTTTGCGTATTTTACCTTGTTTTTCATTTAAATCTGATCCTTTGTGACAATGAGGAGGAAAAGATAGGTTGTTATGATGTTAATTACAAGGAAGAGGAGATTGTCCTCACCTTTAAGCTCTATTGACCTCTAAGTCCAAAAAAGGTAGGGTTTTTATGTTTGCTTTGTGACAATAAAGGGTAAAATGATGGAAATATGGAAACGTTTTCACCTTTGCCTCATTCAATCCCAAAGTCACGTTTTTCTTTAAGTGTAAGTGATAATGAAGGATAAAGATGGTGACTTTGGTGATAAACCAAAAGGAAGAGAAGAAAGGTCTCAATTTTTTGTCCCATTTAAACTTCAAATCACATGTTTTCTTCGGTTATGAAGTGATAATGAAGAGTAAGGAACATTGGCATTTATAAAAATCAAAAGATAGGAATAAAGTTTCCATCTTTGCCTTATGTCATCTCCAAATCACCTTTGTTTGTGTTTGACAATGAAGGAAACCTTAGCTAGGATTGAATATCACAAAGATTTCTATCTAGTATCTCCTTTACCAAGTCAATCTTGGCTGCTCATTTTCTTGTTTTTGTTTTCAAAACCTTGGATAGATGGTTATACTTTCTTATGAAGAGTAAGGGCTAATATGTTCATTGTAGGGTTTTCTTTCAGCCTAGAGTGTTACTTGTTAAGTGAACCATGGAAAATCTGCATAAACTCTCATGAGTAAAGCATTTAGAACCATGTTAAATCCTCACTTTCTGTTTTTTCTTTTGAGAAGGGAAGAGGGTCAAAAGATGCTTTGGAACTATAAGTCTACACATCTAAAGACTTGGTGAATCCCACAATTTCTCCCATAAACAAAGGAGTAAACCTCGGTTCTTAGATATTGTAATAGCAAGTTCTTATGCCTTGTTGAAATCCATATCCTTTGTAAAATTAGTGATCATTGGAAAAAGGGTTGGATTCTTACGGATTTAAACCATACAAACCATGATGTATCCATTTATCAAAAAAGGGATTAAAGCTAAGATGAACTTTACTCATGTGAGTGTTTATTCTTATGAGCTAAACACCTTGAGTCATGTTGAATCAAAGTTTGTTTGGGTTTATCTTATCAAGTTCCTTGGACCACATTTATGCACATAAGTCCTTGGTTCCTTTCCTAAATTTAAAGGTTGATACGCAAACTTACTTGTGTAAGTTGTTGCCCTAAGATCATAATTTATCTTATATATCTTTAAGAATCATTATGAATCAAAATACACATTCTTCCTTATGGATGAAAGGTACTCAATGGCTTTGATTTATCTTGTTCTCACAAAAGATTGTCTTTGACTTGGGAATCCTTCTTATGAATGAATTGACGTCTCAGGATCTTTGCTAGTTCATGATCTCTCAAATGAGAGTTCATTGCCTTCATGGTAAAATCGTGAAGAGAAAATCTTTATCCAATAACCTTTGTTGTGTATGATCAGGAATGAGGTTAAGCGGAACCAAGTGTGGTTCAGATTTAAGAGGGAAGCGCCAACAAAGATGTCTTGTGGTAGAGGAATCAAATTGTGAGGGGGAGTCTTAAGCTCAACTCAAAGGACTAACCAAGTTTGATGCTCTATGAGCTGAACCTCATCTCAAACGTCCACCAACTAAGAGCAAAATGGCTGACTCCTAAACTCTTCTCTCTTGTTCATACGATTAATTCATATGCTATTCTATTACTTGTTAATCTGTTCTCATTATCTGAGCTCTCTATCTATCACATTGATCACTTTAAACTCTTAGAGCTTCATTTATATGTTTGAAGGTCTAGGGGTGTACAACTTGTGAGAACTCTCAAGGAGAGTATGAGGTGTGAGAAGCAGCTTTTGGAGCAAAACAAAATGGGTTTGGAAAAGAGAATGTGATGGTGTTGCAACCCAAAGGAGCTTCAGTTGGGGGTAAGCTCTCTCACATCAAGCTTGTGGTTAAACAAGCTATGAGGGAAACTAAAGACAAGCTTGTCACCATAGACAAAAGGCTGTCTCTAAACTCTTATTTTAGCTTCTCTACTTTATTTACCAATTACTTAGATTTACAAACCCAAAATCCTTACTTGCTTGTGTCCATTTATGTTTTGTTCTTTGTGTTGAAGGTACCATAACCGTGAGATACTCAAGGAAGAAGTGGATGGGAACTGGCTTTTGGATCATGAAATTGTGTTAAGAAGGAAGAGGAATGGACATGATCTTGGCAAAATAACAAGCCAAGGCTGTCCCAAACAGCTTCATTTATGCCATCGTGAAACCAAGAAAGAGGGGCCATTATCTAAACCTTTATCTCTATGCAATATTGTTTTATTTTCTATGATGTATGCTCTATTGCCTAGCTTTCTTTAAACCCCACAACAATATACTCACATCTTTGAATCTCTTTGTGCAGAGGATCAAAGAAGTCTGCTTGTGTTGGTTACTCTCATAAGAAGCAAGAGGTGGAAAAGCGAAGATCAATGCTAGAGGAAGCGATTGATGCAAAGATTTTTCTATCTCAAATATCCTACTGCATTATCATCATTGCAATACAGAAAGGGTCAATCCAATGGGAGAGTAACAAACAATTAGGATGCGATTCAACTTATCTAATTCAAGCCAATTCAGATATTGATTTTACTATCAACCTACTGAGCAATTAAACTAACAAATAACCAAAGAAAATAGGAATAAGATATACAGAACCAGATAGCAATAATGAGAACAGAAACAAAACGATACAAAGTACTAAAGAGCAAGAGTAAATCAGTAGGATAAGCAGGTCTCAAGGATGAGAATCATGGATCAGTGAAACTCCTTAATCTACCAAAGATGCCTAACAAAACTCAAACAGAGGTGATTTCTAGACAGCAAGTTCACAAGTAAATGAATCCATTCTCATGGCAAACAATCTCAACCAGACTACAATCAGACCTAATTCTCATTAGGGAATTATAATTAAGATAGCATGAAGAAACAACTTACTAAAGCCAATAAACACTCTAGAAAACTAATCTCTTAGGCTAGATATGCAAATCTCTGAAATTAGTTGGTTCATGAATTTCCTCAAACATCTTTTGGGTGTGGAAATTCCCAGAATCTAATCTCAATTGATCAAAGAGAAATTAGCATCAAGAACACTAAAACAGAAGAGATCTATGTGAAACTAGGCTTAAGCATCTAGGAGACTAAGGATTCCTCACTAATCTAACCTATCCTCAAGAACCCTAGAAATCTACTCAGAATCCATAAAAAAAAGGTAAAAGCAGAGAAAATGAAACAAGCAACATAATCATAAAGCAAGACAAAGATAAACATGATTGATTTGGAAACTGAAATTGCATTCAAAAACAAAGGAGAGAATGAAAATCAGTTCTAACACAAAAGAGGCATAAAAACGTGTATTCCTTCTGAATACCAAAGAGGGGTATTTATACCCTTAGTAAAAAAACCCTAAAGAGTCAAAGTCAATAAAAACATAAACTTCATCCGACTTGGATATGTGATTTCGCCTCTTTGGGTGAATCAGATAAAAAATATGTGATTCAGCTGCCAACTCATCAATCCTCCTATCATACTCAGCTCCAATTGGTTCCTCAAGGCAAATTACTCTGACTCGGACACGTGACTTCACCAAAGGACACGAGTCAACATCAGTGGTAGCACATTCTCTCTGACTCGGCCACATGACTTCACCAACGGACCCAAGTCAACATCAATTGTAGCACATTCTCTCTGACTCGGCCACATGACTTCACCAACGGACCCGAATCAACATCATAACTCTAGCAAATCTTCTTGACTCGACCTTCCACTCTTGCATTTAGGCCGAGTCAACCACCAAATCTTGCAAAATCCTCCTGACTCGGCCTATAACTTGGGTATTTAGGCCGAGTCCTCCATAATATTGGCAAATCGTCCATCCTTGCTTACTTCTTGCATAATCTTGTCCCCAATGTGTCCAAAAACTCCTGATAAAAACACTAAAATGCACAATGTATGCAATGCAAGTGCAAACAATGCAAATGAACCAAAAGGAACTCTAAAATGATGAGTATGCTATGAATATGGCTGCAAAATTAACTATATTAGAGCTGTGAAATATGCTAAAATGTATACACATCAACTCCCCCAAACTTAAACCTTACTTGCCGTCAAGCAGAAACAAAAATTTAAGAAGGAGAAGAGGATGCAGTGATAGGAACTCATAGCCAAACATGTTGATTCAAATGTTAAAATCAATGTCCTAGTTGTCAGTTCTAGGATGCAAGTAAATAGCCATACTTGAAAACACTAGCCATGATCATCATAGAACCGAATAAATTCAACTTTGACTACTCATGCAGTTAAATCATCAATCCCTTTTAACATTCATTAAAATTCAGAACCATGAATCTAGTCTAAACATCAATAGAGAGTTCATTTGGCCAAGGTAAGGTTCAGCAGATAAAGGTGATCTCTATAAGATATAGTAAATCAACATGCAAGGGATCACTCAGGAAATGGAAAGAGCTTTGGCTTAATGCTAAAGGTGATAATCCAATAGACGCATACAAGAGCATAAATCCATCTATCCAAGCATCCAATTAGTTCACCTAGCTGTCTATCCCAGAATGTGATCCTAATCTACCCTTTATCCCAAGGCTTTCTTCTTTTACAGCCAACAAAGATCATCATTTAAGCTTTTCTAATCGAAATTCTAAGGAAGAGATTCTATTTCTTTGAACTTCTAGCGGTTTGGGATTAATACTTTAGAGCTCTAGGCTCTTCATTCTTTACTCAAGACTCATTGTTTCATTTCCTTATACTTAGAACCTTTTATTCTTTGCATTCCCAAAATCTTTACTAGACTTTTATCCTTTTCATTCCCAATCCCTCCTTGAATTCTCTCTTTTAACCTTTTTTTTTTCATTCCTTCCATAACCTTCCCCTGCTTATACACAAACAAATCCCACACCCAAAACCAACGCCACCTAATCCTAGTTTGATCCAAAAACCGTGGACCAGAAACTACATGGAGACATGCTCTTGTCGGTTCTCACCTAACACTTTATGCTAAGCAATTCCGAAA
>OVAX01004049.1:0-15522 GCA_900406405.1 Lepidium africanum | reverse complement strand
TTTTTTTTTTTTTTTTTTTTCAATTTGACAAAAAAAAATAATAATAAAAAAAAAATAAGAAACCCAAATGGGTTTCTTACCGTTAATGTTGCTCTAACATCCGCTTCTTCTCTCTTCTTTAAAAATAACATTTCTGCCATTTTCAAAGGTATTTCCCTCGCTCCTTCTGATTTGTTTGCCATTTTCTCTGATTACTTGTCTGATTTTGCTTGTCATTTTTTTTTTATTATTGTAATGTCTTCTCGTTCTCGTCGAACGTCTTTTGAATCTGAGTCTAAAAGTAGTCCTCAGGCTTTTGATGATGAAGATGTCTCTAGTTTTTCATCACACCAGAAATTTTTGGAGTCAGAATCGATCATCCGTCCTTCAAGGTTTCCGGTGGATTTCGACCACTTGGATAATATCAGGGTTACTTACAAAGTCTCTGACCAACCACGACGGAAGACTAAACCGCCAAAGGCCAAGGCTCTGATGACTTATCATTCGGGAGACAAGTTTCCTCATTCTCCCTATGTTCTTAGTGAAGTGGAACTCGCCAACCTCCAAGCGAGTTGCCATTTTCCTCGTAAAGTCGAGGTTAAGTTACCTGAACCGTCTCTCATGCTGGAGAGCTCTCCAACTGGTTGGCGTTGTGCGTACTCCATTTATTTCACGGAATTCTCTCACTTTTCCGATTCTGAGCGCTATTACTTGGATTTTACTAGGTTTTAAGGTTGTGTTTTCCCATATATTCCCTGCTCTACTTTGCATTATTTTGGGAATGGTGGTTCGTGGTGATGAGCTCGGAATGCAAATGAACCCTAATTCTGATGGTAAGGGAGCAGGCACGAGGTACTAGTCTCCCGGGAGCTACCGGAAAATCATTGAGGGTCTTCCGAACAAAGACACCGACTAAGCAGATAAATATTTTTTCTTCAGCCAGTACTGCTTTGTATTATGCCTCATTATTTGAGGCTTCATAGCCTAATCGGCAAGAATGTTTGATAAGTTTGCCTTGCAGCGAGACCAATCTGACTCCAAAACTGGCCCCTAACCTAGATGAGGCTCCGTCTACGTATAACCACCATGTTTCACTAGGGTTTTCCCCTTCTCGGTCAGGTAGTATGATTTCAATCAAGAAGTCTGCTAAAACTTGCAACTTTACACTGTGTAGTATAAATCGCAACACTCCTATTGTGTGGGATTGGAAATACGGCCTGAGCTTTCGAGTTGAGGTTATCATCGCCAAAGCAAATTTTTTTCATTGTCGAGTATCGTATTTTGGCGCCACCCAACGTTTTAATTATGTAATATACTGGTCTCTATTCGTTTTGATCTTCTCATACGAGAACTTCGCTGATAGCAGCATTTGATACTGCAAGGTATAAATATAGCTCTTTGCCTTGATTGGTTTTGCTAATACTGGAGGTCGGGATATGTATGCATTAAGCTCGCTGAAAGCCTTTTCGCATTTCTCCCCCTATTCGAACTTTTTATACCCCTTTAATAATTTCTAAAAAGGAGACATTTGTCGGTAGATCTCAAGATGAGATGGTTAAATGCTGCAATCCTGCCTGTTAACATTTGCATTTCTTGATTGTTCTTTGGTGATGGCATCCTTATAAATGATTCGAACTTTTTAGGGTTTGCCTCTATACCTCTCTCGGTGATGAGGTATCCGCCGAATTCCCCAGACTTAACACTGAATGAGCATTTTGTCCGGTTAAGTTTCATGTTATACTGGATAAGTATAACGAAACAAACTTTCAGTTGTGCTACATGATCTGTGGCACGCCGAGATTTGACCAGCAAGTCATCGATATATACTTCTATCGATTCTCCAATTTGGTTCGCAAAGATTTTATTTACTAACCTTTGGTATGTTGCTCTGGCATTTTTTAAACCGAAGGGCATTACCTTATAACAATAGGTTCCGCCATTGGCTATGAATGCTGTTTTCTCTTAGTCATCCGGGTTCATCAGAATTTGGTTATAACCCGAGAATGCATCCATAAATGACAAGAGCTCGTGTTCCGCCGTTGCCTCGACCAATCGGTCAATGTGTAGTAGAGAATAACTATCCTTAGGAGACGCTTTGTTTATGTATGTGAAATCTACACAGGTTCTCCATTTTTCATTCTTTTTCTTTACTACTACTGGATTAGCAAGCCATTCTGGGTATTTCACCTCGCATATTGATCCATTTTTTAATAGTTTGACTACCTCGTCTCGAACTGCTTTTACTTTTTCGAGACCAAGTTTTTTCCTTTTTTGTTTTACTGGTTTAAATGTCGGATCGATATTAAATTCATGCGAGGTGATTGATAAATTGATCCCGGGCATGTCCTCCACAGACCAGGTGAAGGTTTGTGCATTTTTTTGGAGAAAACTTATAAATCCTTCTCTTTTCTTGCTTGGATTGTTGGAATCGATCTCTACTAGTTCGACCTGTGAAATATGTAGCTTCATGATCTCGGCAATTTCCTTGACTCTTTGGGATTCTCCTAGTGAAGCCGCGTCGAGTTCTAATTGCTACAATGATGTTTTCTGTGACTGGTGATGACTTTCTCTATAACATTGCCTAGCTGCTTTTTGGCTTCCGCGAACATTGCGTTTTAAGGCGCCAGTTTATGTATTATAACGAAAGTTGCTCTCGTCTAGCGGTTGACTTGTTGATCTTGGGGTTAAATGACTACGGTTCGACCATAGTCAAGAGCTGTAAAGATTAAACGAATAAAGTGACGACCATGTCCATCACTATCGTCCTGATCATCCATGACGTTAACAAGTGCCATCCGAGCTCTCGGATCAATTCGCGGCAGTGCGGTTCCTTTGATTGCCACGCATGAGTTTGTTTTTTTGCTTTGTTTATATTGTATACTTTTTTATTATTATTTTTTTATCTTTTTTTTTTTGCTTCGTTTGATTCTCGTTGTCTTCATCGTTTATGATAGATGTTCGGACTATTCCTCCGGAACCCTAGGTTGATTGATCCAGCATCCCTACAGTGGACGCCGAATTGATGATGATGGATCAATCAACCGAGTTTCAAGTAGAGAATGGACTAATGTAAGCAAGGTTTAAGAGACTTAAAAGTTGACTTTATTGATTAATGAGGTGAATCACGAGATGAATTACAAAGAATTGATTATAAACGATAAGAGCATATTTTGCCTATTCTACTCTGCTAGGGTTTTTTCAGTGTGTCCTCTTCTTGGGAGGATTTCTCCTTATAGAACCAACTTCTTTACTCCAACTCCTTCTTTATCTCCACTTAATTATCTCACTCTTTCTAACTTCTCTGTTCCTACTTTATCTCCCATGATTCGTCGTGCTTCGTTTCTCCGTCCTCCTTTTTCTCAACTTCTTTTCACCATTGGTTTGATCAATAGGTCCTTTGATTGGCATGTTTCCACTTCTACGAGTCTCACGAGCTAAATGGGCCTTTGTGGACCGAGCTGTGTGAGGCCTGGTATAAACACTTATCCAATTATATAAGGATTAAAAATGTAATTTAGAGGGACTAGGTTTGTAATATTAGATGTCTTGGAGACTAAGCTTTAGAGTCTTGAGAAGTAAATCTTGGAGTCTTTAGGACTAAGTCTAAGAGTTTTGGGAACTAAGTCTTGGGGCTAAGTTTAGTCTTTTCTATATAATGTGCTCCACACAAAGGAAATGGACAACACAAATCATTCAACAATCTCTTACCTTAACATGGTATCAGAGTAACGATCAACTCTAAAATTCTTCTAAGGTTTTCTTCTTATTTCTTCGGCCGTTAGTAGATGCGGAGTTTCACCATATCTGAAGATTCGAGGTGACGCGCTCACAAATAACGTCGGAGACTGCGGTAGTTTTGTCGTATCAGATGTCTGCATCAGATAATCTAGGTGTTGTTATTACATTTGTGATCTTGAAGGGAGATAATTACAATGAGTGGTCTGCAGAGATGCTCAATGCTCTTCAAGCTAATGAAAATTAGGGTTTATCAATGGGTCATTGAAGAAAAATTATGTTGGATAGTTCAGAATTTGAGGATTGCTTAACTGTTAATTCTATGATTGTGGGATAGATTAGGACTTCCATCGAGTCAAAGGTGAGATCGACGGTGACTTATATCACAGTGCCCATCAATTATGGTCCTAATTAAAGAACCGATTCTCTATTGGTAATCGAGTGCGAGTTCATCAAGTTAAGGCACAACTAGCTACTTGTCGTCAAGATGGACAAAGTGTATTGGAGTATTTTGGCCGACTTTCTAGTCTTTGGGAGGAGTTAAAAATTTATTAACCAGTAATTGATTGTACGTGTGGTGCTGCATCCAAATTTGCGAAAGCAAGAGATGAAGAGAAGACTCATCAATTTCTTATAAGTCTCGATGATGCACGCTTTGGTGGGCTCTGCAGAAATATTATTGGTACAGATCCGTTACCAGATCTTGGAGAGATATATTCCAAGATTATATATGAAGAACAAAGATTGGAATCAGTCTGTAATCGTGAACAACAACAGAGTGTTGTTGGATGTGTAGCTCATTTTGATAATGCAAGTTCAAATTCTTCTCGTTGTGAATAGAGTATTCAACTTGCTAGGTCCGATAATTCAATCTTGTGTGACAAGAAACGTGATTGCTGGTAGCTCGTGGGTTTCCCGGAATGGTGAACTGAGCGTAATCAACGTGGTAGAGGCAAAGGTAGCCAGGGATGAAGTCGTAGTCGGGGTGGTCGTGGTCAAGCTCTTGCTGCTTATGCTACTAGCTCGAATGCTTTAAGCTTTCCGGAGTTCACACCTAAACAATGGAATCTTCTATCTTATATGATTAAAGAGAAATTTTCACCTCCTTCTACCTCAAACGACAAGTTTCTTGTAAGCTTCGGTATGGTGATGTGATACTCAACATTGGAGCTTCACATCATATGACCGCAAACCTCTCTCTCTCTTGAAAGATTTAATGATGATTCCGCCTTGTGCTATTGGATTTGCTGATGGTAGTAGAACTGTGGCTATGCAGATGGGAATTTTTCCTCTCATTGATTCGCTTACACTACCAAGTGTATTATATGTGGCGGATTTAAAGTGCAGTTTAATCTCCGTTGCTAAATTGTTGAAGCAAAGGTTATCTTGCTACTTTACTGACACAGTATGTGTATTGCAGGACCATTTTTCGAGGACTTTGATTGGAAGAGGTGAACAGCGTGATGGGTTTTATCACTTGACTGATATTGTTTCTGCAAAGTTTCATCGAGTGACTGGTTCTGCTGATCCAATGTTGTGGCATAGTCGTTTAGGCCACGCTTCGTTTTCTTTTCTCTCAAGTTTAGATTTGTTTCTTGCTCTACCTGTAGCTAATTCTTCTTGTGACGTATGCTTCAAAGCAAAACAAACAAGGGAATCTTTTCCTATAAGTAATAATAAAGCTACCGAATGTTTTTCAGTGATTCATATAGATGTTTGGGGACCATATCGGATTCCATCCTCGTGTGGTGCAGTTTATTTTTTTACCATTGTTGACGATTTTTCTCGAGTCGTGTGGACTTACCTTATGCTCGAAAAGTCAGAGGTCAAAACAGTGTTGAAACAGTTTCTTGCTTATGTCGACAAGCAGTTTGGGAAACAAGTCAAAACTATTCGGAGTGACAACGGAACAGAATTCATGTGTATGGCTTCATTTTTTAAAGGTCAAGGGATCGTGCATTAGACATCATGTGTTGGGACACCTTAACAAAATGGTCATGTGGAGAGGAAGCATCGTCATTATTTAAATGTTACTCAAGCTCTTCTATTTCAAGGAAATTCACCAGTCTTGTTTTGGAGAGAAGTTGTCTTGACTTCCGTTTATCTTATCAATCGTACTCCGTCTTCTCTCCTTCATGGTAAATCTTCGTATGAGATTTTTCATGGTGTGAAACCAGATTATTTGCAGCTGAGGTTGTTTGGTTTAGCTTGCTATACACGTCAGCGTTCCCGTACGAGGGACAAGTTCAGTCCAAGAAGTCGATTATGTATGTTTCTTGGTTATCCATTTGGTCATAAAGGCTAAAAAGTCTATGACATAAAAAGAAATGAGATTTTTTTATCTAGAGATGCGATCTTTGGAGAGGATATTTTTCTGTACTCGAATAAACAAGGTGAATTTTCCCAACAACAACGTCAGCCTATGACTCTTGATGATGATTGGCTTCCAGATTCGTTTGTGTCGAATGGCGATCACGAGGACAGGGGGAGTTTGCATGTTGTCAAAGACATCTCTGAAGACAACTCTGCTTTGTTGGTTGTGTCTCCTCCAGTATCCTCGCCACCAGATCCACAACCACCTTCAGATGAAACTGCCTTCACCTGCTATAGTGCCTACTACAGAGTTGCTTGGCAGGGGTAAACGTACTAAAACAAAGTCAGTTCATCTTGAGGATTATGTTAGCTACAAATCTACAGTATCAGTTGAACCTCACGCTCTTCCCTCCACTACATCAAAGTCTTTAACGGTCCCAAGTAAGTCTCTTTATCCAATCACTGATTACATATCTGATGAGCAGTTTTCACCTCTCCATCGAGCTTTCTTGACAGCTCTCACCGCTAATGTGGAACCTAAATACTTTCAAGAAGCCATGAAACATAAAGTATGGAGAGGAGCTGTTGCTAAAGAAGTTGATTCTCTTGAAACCAAACACACGTGGGATATTGTTGGTTTACCTCCAAACAAAGAAGCTCTTGGTAGTCAATGGGTTTTTAAACTTAAAGTATAATTTGGACGGCTCTATTGAGAGACACAAGGCTCGGCTAGTTGTTCAAGGAAATCACCAGATTGAAGGTGAAGATTATGGTGAGACTTTTGCTCTGGTTGTTAAACTAACAACAGTTCGTGCTTTGCTTCGTTTAGTTGCTGCCAAAAATTGAGAGGTTTATCAAATGGACGTGAACAATGCATTCTTACATGGTGACTTAGAGGAGGAAGTCTTTATGAAACTACCACCAGGTTTTTGACATACTCATTCTGGCAAAGTTTGTCGCCTACGTAAGTCTCTTTATGGCCTTAAGCAAGCTCCAAGGTGTTGGTTCAAGAAATTTTCGGATGCTCTTTTGCGGTTTGGATTTACTAAAGCTTATGATAACAACATTGAGTTGTGTGTGTTGGTTTATGTGGATGATCTTGTTATTTGTGGCAGTGACAATTACATGGTGCAGAAGTTCAAAGAGTACTTGAGTCGTTGTTTTTCTATGAAGGATCTTGGCAAATTAAAATACTTCTTTGGCATTGAAGTAAATCGCGGACCTGAAGGTATATTTTTATCCCAAAGAAAGTACTCGTTGGATATTATCAAAGAGACTAGAAATCTTGGTGCAAAACCCGCTGCAACCCCGCTTAAAACCAATCATCATCTTGCTACCGATGATAGTCCAGTTCTTGCAGATCCGACACAATACAGACGTCTTCTTGGACGTCTCTTTTACCTTCTTCATACTCGGCTTGAGCTGAGTTATTAAGTGCATATACTTTCACAGTTTATGCAAAGTCCGAAGCAAGCTCATTGGGAAGATGCCAATCGTGTGGTTAGATTCTTAAAAGGGTCTCCGGGGAAAGGTATCTTGTTACGTACTGATCAAGATCTCTCTTTAACAGTTTATAGTGATGTAGACTGAGTGGCTTGTCCCTTAACTCGTCGTTCGCTTAGTTCCTTTATTATTTTGTTCTCCGATTGCGTAGCTGACAAAGAAACAAAGAACAGTTTCTCATTCATCAGTAGAGGCTGAATACCGTTCCATGGCTGTGGCTTTACGTGAGATTACTTGGCTTCGAATTTTGATGGAAGAACTAGGTGTAAAGCAAACATCTCCAACTCGTTTGTTTTGTGATAATAAAGCGGCAATTCACATTGCTGCGAACGCAGTCTTTCACGAACGTACTAAACACATTGAGAAGGATTGTCATGCCGTTTGTGATGCTGTTCATGATGGTGTTATAGTCTTAGATTATGTTGGAACACAAGATCAACTTGCAAACATTTTGACGAAGGCTCAGGGACATGTTCAATTTCATACATTAGTTACTATCCAAGATGGGCGTTACAGATCTTCATGCTCCATCTTGAGGGGGAGTATAGGGATTTATAATGTAATTTAGAGGGACTAGTTTTGTAATATTAGATGTCTTGGAGACTAAGCTTTAGAGTCTTGGGGAGTAAGTTTTGGAGTCTTGGGGACTATGTCTAAGAGTCTTGGGAACTAAGTTTAAAAGTCTTGGGGGCTAAGTTTAGTCTTTCCTATACGATGTGCTCCACACAAAGGAAATGGACAACACAAATCATTCAACAATTTCTTACCTTAACAAAATACAAAGAAGACAGTGAAGATAGCGACGATGAGGATGAAGACGGGCCAAGAAACAAAGAGAGGAGTTCTGTCAATTGGACTGAAACNAGAGAGGAGTTCTGTCAATTGGACTGAAACAAGACAATGTTAGAGGCGGTGGCAGCTTCAGAGGGAGAGGCGGGGGTGGTAGTGGAGGAAGAGGAGGAGGTGGTGGTGGTTCCCGAGGTAGAGGTGGGCGTGGTGGACGTGTGATGGTGGAAGAGGCCGACGATGATAAAATAGCTTTTGTGGGTCTCTTTAAAGAATCTTTGAAACTTAATTATTATTCATACACAATTTTGTAATATTTTGACCTGTTCTCGAAATGGATAAGTCATTGCTACCAAAGAAAACATAATTTGCTTACTTGATGTTAAAGGTAATGATTAGATAGAGATGACCTAAAGTTGACTCGAGAGTTGCCTTAACATATAATAAGATCACCGACCGTTTTTTAATGACTTAAAACAACAAGAATAACATTTATTAGATACATTAATTGAGTAAAGAAGCTTTATTTTTTTTATTAGGAGGTCAATAAACAAATAAAATGCTTATGTATAGGCTTACAACATTTAAGTGTCTGGGACGAAGAAGACGCTTGAAGCTGATTTCCACACGCCTCCCACAATCTCGTACAGCTGAGTCATCTTTCAATATGTGAATTCTAATCATGATTTTATCTGAGTGTATTCCTAAGTCATGTAACATTCTACTTTGATTTTTATATAATTAGTCTACTTGTGATTGGGCCTAGGTTGACGCGTGTAACTCAGGCTTTGGCATGTGTCGACCTACGTTCTCAGATTCGAATATTTCCCTACGTATAACATTGTTGTATTTGTTTTATTTATATAACAGTATCACTTGTTTATTTATACTAAACGACAGATCTATTCTATTATCCGCATTATATATACGTTGGACATTTATATGTTACCTAACTTCAGAATCATTACAACCAACAGAGCTTTAAGCTTCAAGAGAAAGATAAGAATCTACAATATTTGTCCTAATTTAAGCAAAAATGTGCGCATTAGCTCCTCCATTATTCCCAAACTTCGGTTGGCCGTCGACAGGACAATACGAGAGCTATTACGGTGGCGGAGATAACCTCAATAACGGTACATTTCTAGATTTTCCGGTACCGGAGACTTATGATGTAGCTTGTCATCAGAACAGTTTTGGAGTTTCTGTTTCGTCTGAGGTAAATGAGATAAACAACAATCCGGTCGTGGTTAAGAAGCTTAATCACAATGCTAGTGAGCGTGACCGTCGCAAGAAGATTAACTCTTTGTTCTCATCTCTCCGTTCATGCCTTCCAGCCTCCGATCAATCGGCAAGTCACAACTCTGATGTCTTGTGGCCTTTAGATCATATATATTAGGTTGAAGTGATTCCAACTTCCGATGTGGGATATGTCACCATCTAACACCATCTCAAAACGCTTTTTATGCATCCATAATATTGAGCTAATCCTTTTTCTTTACTTATTGCAGAAGAAGCTAAGCATACCTGCGACAGTTTCTAGGAGCTTGAAGTACATACCGGAGCTGCAAGAGGAAGTGAAGAAGCTCATAAAGAAGAAGGAAGATATTTTACTGCGAGTATCAGGTCAAGGAAACATTAAAAATTACGTTAAGCCGCAACCAAAAGCGGTCGCAAGTTATGTATCCACCGTTTCTACGACTAGGCTTGGAGACAATGAAGTGATGGTCCAAATTTCATCGTCCAAGGTTAATAACTTTTCGATATCAAATGTGTTGAGTGGATTAGAAGAAGATGGGTTTGTTCTTGTGGATATTTCATCTTCAATGTCTCAAGGAGAAAGGCTTTTCCATACTTTGCATCTTCAAGTGGAAGATATGGATAATTACAAGATAAATTGCGAAGATTTAAGTCAGAGAATGTTGTACTTGTATGAAGATTGTGCAAACTCATTTAGAAATTGATTTTTCTGTGTCTTTTAGTTATGTTGTTGTCCTTTTCTCCTGAAAATCTAACATTCTTGACCAAAGCTATGTATGTTTCGGTTTTTTTGGTCGAAGTCAATGATCGATTACTACATGCTATTGAGTATATCCTCTTTCTTTTAAAAAAAGAAAAGAAAAAAAGTAAAGTGAATGTAAACTGATTGTACTATAAAATTCATGTTACAGCAATAATTTAAACTTTTGTCTACATTTCGATTCAATAAATCCGGTAAATAATATAAATATTTTTGTTCTCAAACCTTTTGGATTCTACTTTATGTCCATTAGAACCGTTCCAACAATAAATAATATCACAAGCGAATTAAAAAAAAATTTACAATAATAAAAATATAGACAAAATTTCACTATCATCCTACTCCAAAAACAAATATAAAGGAAATTTGCAAATAAAATATTAGCTATAATGCATATATTTTTCCACTAAATAGTTAACCAAATTTTCAAAATTAATTTTCTAATCCATTTGTTTCGGTAGATGAATTAGTCAATTAGTTAATTTTTGTGTGATATACTTGAACGAGTTAGATAACCTTTAAGATTAAACAGGTTTAAACTATTAAATTATTATCATTTGTAGATTAAAACTCATTAAAATCAAAGAAACAATTCAAATATTTGTACATTGTTTAAAAAATCATATGTTTATTATTTATTATTTGTGATCAAATATATAAAATTTATAAAATATATAGGACTAGTTTCAAAAATAACTCTTTTGTTGAGTTAAATTGCAAAAAATTAACCTCCAATTTATATTTACAATCATGCCATTTTTATTTGTATTTTTTTTTTAAATAACCAAAAAAACTTAAAAAGACATAAATATTAAGTTGGAACTACTTATTTACAAAATATCAACTTCTTCAATATTCTCAATCACCATTAACAACCAAAAGTGAGCTCTAAATTTTCATTTACCAACCAATTTCGGACTCAATAACCTCCAATTGACCCAAATAACTTCATATTCTTCTACTTTCTCTCCAATTCCATCCAAGAAACTCTCTCATTTGCATTTCAAAAATTTTCAAATTGTTAGATCTTGTTGTTTTCGAGTTTCTTGCATAAAAAACGATTGGGCTTCTTTAGTATTAGATTGACTCAAAGTTCTGGGCAATAATTGAAGGTAAACACAAGTTCAATCTAACACCTCACTATTTTTTCATTTTTTAGCAGAAAATAGACTTCATGTGAAGCCTACAAGTCAATAGATGGGTTAGTGTTGCATTTGACCAATATGTTGTAGACTTAACTTGAAGTCTACACATTTCTCTTTGTATCAAAAAAACTTCTTATGTAGACTTCATGTTAAATCTACATAAAAAAAAGTTAGTTTTGCAATTGACCAATGTGTTGACTATCAAAATTGAAGTATACATATAAAGTCTACTTATAAATTGCTTACGCAATTCGATATATGACGTAATCAAGTACAGAAAGTAGATTTCATATGGAGTCTACTTTACAAATAAGTAGACTTTATTTGAAGTCTACACTGTGTAGACTTCCCAAGTACACTTCATTCCCAAAAGTCAAATTTAGTCAATTGCAATACTAACCTTAGTAGACTTCATATGAAGTCTATCATTTGACCTTGTATGTAGACTTTTCGTGCAGATTTTATATTAAGTCTATTTTGATGGTCAACACATTGGTCAATTGCAAAACTGACATGTTTTGAAAGTAGACTTCATATGAAGTCTACTTCTAAAAAGTCAAACTTTGGTCAAATGCAAAACTTATCTAGGAGTAGACTTCATATAAAGTATACATAGAGAGTAGACTTTATTTGTAGACTACATCGAAAGTAGACTTTATATGTAGATTACATACACTGTAGACTCACATGAAGTCTACTATGACAATTTTGTTAAAATGAATTTATAGCATATGTATAAAAAAAAATTTGAATTTTACCCATGTGTGTTTCTCTAGTTGTTTGCCTCTATATAAATTTTATATGTTTATGTGTTATATTTATGGTTTTTATAATTTTTTAAATAATTTAGGTAGTTAGCTCATTCTGAGTAAACTTCATTTAAAATCTACACTGAGTAGAATTCAAATGAAGTCTACTGTGATGATTTTGTAAAAGATGAATTATAGCATATCACTACAAAAAAAACATAGGTATTGCATCAATAATATTATATCATTTAAATAAATGACACTATATAGAATCATTTATAAACAAATGATACATTATATATGATTTTACATCATTAATAGCAAATGACACTTTTATTGCATCTTTTACCTCAATTAAATAAAACTGATACAATTTAATTTTGATTTACATCACTTATAAAACAATCGATACAAAATATAAATTTACATCATTTAAACAAATGATGTATCTAATCAGTATTTTTCACATTAATTTAGAAATGATATTAACTTAATTTCAGTTTTAAAATTGACACAAATAAATTAACCAAATTAATATCGTTAATATACAATTAATAAACAAAACAAAAAACTTGATAAAGCTTATGCTAATGACACATGGCATGAGATATTTCCAGCTTCGGAAATTGAATATTTAGACATGATAGGGTCGGATCATCGACCGATTGTGGGTAGGTTTAACGATAAGCAATACAAAAGACGTTACCAATTTATCTTTGATAAAAGATGGGTTGGTAAGGAGGGGTTCCAAGAAACAATTGAGAAAGGATGGAACGGTATATCTTGTTGTCGTCGGATTACGGTATCAGGAAGAATCCGTAATTGTAGAAAAGAACTATCTTCCTGGAGAAGTAAAAATGTTCCCTCAGGAAGATATATGATTAATGTCTGTCAGAAAAGGATAGAGGAGTTACAAAATTCTAATTCATCTTCTCCGGCGGAAATAGCGAAGGCTAAGCTGAAATTGAAAAAAGCTTATGCCGATGAGGAACTTTATTGGAAACAGAAAAGCCGAAATAAATGGTTTAGAGAGGGTGATGAAAATACCAGGTTCTTCCATGCCCAAACGAAACAACGACGTGCGAAGAATAGAATCATTGGATTATTTAATAATTCAGGCGATTGGGTAACTAATGAGGAAAATGTTGTAGCAGAAGCTACTCGTTACTTCTCGGATCTTTTTTCCACTAATGGTAGAGATTGGGATTCAAAGATTTTATTCGATATTACTCCAGGGATCACTGATGATGATAATAATATGCTACTAAGTACAGTCTCTGAGGAAGAGGTTAAGAAGGCATTGTTCATGATGGATCCCGGGAAGACACTGGGGCCTGATGGTATGACTGCTCTGTTTTACCAACATTCATGGGATGTGGTCAAAACAGATATCATTAATTTAGTAAATGATTTTATATCCTCTGGCTCTTTTGAACAAGGTTTAAATGATACAAATATATGTTTAATTCCAAAGACTTCGCGTCCAATAAAAATGTCTGAATTTCGGCCAATAAGTCTTTGTAACGTTGGCTACAAAATCATTTTGAAGATTTTCTGTCTTCGTCTTAGAAAACTCATGCCAAAACTGGTTTTGGAAACCCAATCTGCCTTTGTAGCTGGGTGATTAATTTCCGATAATATTCTAATTGCGCAAGAAATGTTTCATGCTCTCCGAACCAATAACGCGGTGAAAGGAAAGTATATGGCGATCAAGACTGATATGAGTAAAGCATACGATCGAGTCGAATGGAATTTGGTAGAGAATCTTCTGCTCAAGCTAGGTTTCAGTAATAAATGGACTAATTGCATTATGCATTGCATAACCAGTGTGCAATATGTTATATTGTTGAATGGGGAACTGAAAGGGAAAATAATCCCAAATCGAGGATTGCGTCAAGGGGACCCCCTGTCGCCTTACATTTTCATTCTATGTACAGAGGTTCTGATTTCTAAGTTGAGGAAAGCAGAAGATGTTAATCTTATCTCGGGTATTTCCATTGCTCGTGCGAGTCCTAAGATATCACATCTCTTATTTGCTGATGACAGTCTTTTCTTCTGTAAAGCTTCTACAGAGGAAGTAGGACATATTATTAAGATTCTTAATGATTATGAGCACATATCTGGTCAACAAATTAATTTTGATAAATCTTCAATACAATTTGGGCACTCAATTCCTGAAACTACAAAGGTGCTGATTCACAATATATTGGGAATTCATCAGCTTGGTGGTATGGGTTCTTATCTTGGGCTGCCAGAGAATATCAGTGGAGCTAAAACAAAAGTGTTTGCTTTTGTCCAGGAAAAACTTCAAGAAAGAATTAATAGCTGGTCTTCAAAGCTTCTTTCCAAAAGAGGAAAAGAAGTTCTGATAAAGTCAGTACTGACGGCCCTGCCAACCTATGTTATGTCATGCTATCGTCTTCCTAAGACTATAATAAAAAAATTAAATTCGGCAATAGCACAATTTTGGTGGTCAAACTCTGAAATGTCAAGAGGTGTTCACTGGATGAAATGGAAAAATCTATGTAAACCTAAACAAGAAGGTGGGTTGGGTTTCCGGGTTTTGGAAGAATTTAATTTAGCCCTACTAGCCAAACAATTATGGAGGTTGATTGATTTTCCTGAGTCCTTGTACGCCAAGGTTATGAGAGGGAGATATTATATGAATCATCTCAATGGATTTATCTGCCAATTCTTCTTATGGATGGAGAAGTATTATTTCTGCCCGATCTCTGGTAGATAACAGTAAAATAAGAAAAATTGGTGATGGTCGATCTACTGCGGTATGGATAGATCCTTGGATACCAGATATTCACCCAAGAGCTGCAATTGGTATTGATCCAAATATATATCCAGATCTTACAGTTGATCAATTCATTGATTCTCAAACCAGATCTTGGAGAGAGGTTTTACTATGTCAATATTTTATCCCCTCTGACGTCCAACTATTTATGGGTATTCCGATCCCACGACGAGTTAGATCAGATTATTGGGGTTGGCACTATTCGAAATCTGGTCGTTATTCAGTAAAATCTGGATACAAATTAGAGGAAAGTAATTCTATATTAGATTCGGCTTACTATGGGCCAAATTTTTGGGCTTTATACTCAAAAATTTGGCAATTAGATTGCCCAAATAAAATAAAACATTTTATTTGGCAAGCTTTATCAGGATGTGTTGCTGTTAAGAAGAATCTGATTAATAGAGGAATCAACGGCGACCCTAGATGTAGTAGATCACTACAAGAAAACACGCATTTAGCGACTGAATATTGTGACTGAACAATTCAGTCGCT
>OVAX01004048.1:0-15523 GCA_900406405.1 Lepidium africanum | reverse complement strand
TTGATGTACTTCAATATCGAGGTAATATGTGAGTTTACCAAGGTCTGACATCTCGAACTTAGATGACATTCCTCTCTTGAATTCATTGATGACTTTAAGAGTGTTTCCTGTCACAAATAAGTCATCGACGTAAACAGCAACAATGAGAAGCATTCCTTTTTCCTCTTTGCGGTAAACTGAAGTTTCTTTTGAACACTTCACAAATCCCATTCCTTTCAAGATTTGATCTAGCTTTGTATTCCATGCTCGAGGGGCTTGTCTTAATCCATACAGAGCTTTCGAAAGCTTGTACACTTTGTGTTCTGCTCCTTTAACTTCGAATCCCTCATGTTGCTCAACATAGACATCTTCTCTTAACTCTCCGTGTAAGAAGGCTGTCTTCACGTCTAAGTGATGTATTTCCCACGAGTTTGCTGCTGCTTCTGCGATTAATAATCTGATGGTTTCTATTCGTGCTATAGGTGCGAAAGCTTCTTCAAAATCTATGCCGGATTCTTGTACACCTTTTGCCACAAGCCTCGCTTTGAATTTGTTGATAGAACCATATACATTTCTTGATTTTTAATATCTACTTAAGACCAATTTCCTTTACCCCACTTGGTTTGTCAACAAGAACCATGTCTTATTTTTGTTGATGGAATCGATCTCTTCTCTGCATGCACTCATCCACTTTGACGAGCTCTTTGCTTCTTTGAAATTCCTTGGCTCATCGTTGATTGAGAGCAAGAGTATCTCACACTCTTCCTGTGCTTGAAGAATGTAATCTTCTAGGTGTCGTGGCAATGTTACTTGACGTGTTGATCGTCGAAGTGGTACAATCTGAGCTGGCTGAGCATCATCAATTTGATCTTCTTAATCACCTTCATCGTTTTCTTCTTGATGATCATGATCATTTTTCTCGTTATTCTCGGCGAGATTTTGATCATTTGTGATCACATGTCCTTCTCTAGTGTCTATTACTTTTCCCCACCTCATGTGAAACATCCCCGGATCCCTATTTGGTCCGTGTGTAGACTCATTCTATCTCCAGCTTGTTTTCTCGTTGAATACAACATCACAGCTTACAACAATCCTTCGTGTTGTTGGATTATACAATCTGTAGGCTTTGGATCCTAGCTCAATTCCAAGATGCACTAGTGATTGTGATCTATCGTCAAGGTTCTTTAGATGAGTTAGATCAAATTTTGCGTATGCTTGACAACCAAACACTCTTAGATGTTCTAGGTTTGGTTTCCTTTTACGCAAACTCTCATAAGGGGTCATGTTTTCAAGTGTTCTCGTCGGTATCCTGTTGATCAAATAGGTTGAATGTCGTACTGCTTCACCCCATAGATAGTTAGGTACTTTCATGGCCTTGAGAATGCTCCTTGTCATCTCCATGAGTGTCCGGTTTCCTTCTTTCTACTACACCGTTCTGCTGCGGTGTATAGGGTGCCATTAAGTGTCATTTGATTCCGCTTGAATACAGAAATCGTGAAACTCCATGGATGTGAATTCTCCACCTCTGTCTGTTCTTAGCATCTTTATCTCGTTGCCAAGATTTTTCTCCACATAACTCTTAAACGCCTTAAAACTTCTTAATGCTTCACTCTTTTCTTTCATCAAGAACATCCACATGTATCTTGAGTAATCGTCTATTATAACAAAGATATATTTGTTATGAGCGATGGTGGGTGGTGTGATTGGTCCACACAAGTCGGCGTGTAGGAGTTCAAGTGGTTTTGCAGCTCGGAATGCTGTTGACTTTGGAAAGCTCTGTCAGACTTGCTTTCTGACGAGACATGATTCACATACTCTTGTTTCATTGTTTATCATTGGCAGTCCTCTCAACATCTCTTGTTGGGACATTGTCTTGATTGTTTTAAAGTTTATGTGACCTAACCTTGCATGCCACTTCCATGTCTCATCTTCTAGCTTTGCACTTAGGCACATAGGTTTTCCGATCTTAAGGTTTATCTTGTAGAGTCTGTTTGAAGTTCGTGTGACTCTTACTAGCAATCTTCCAGTTGGATCGTGTATAGTTAAGAAATCTCCTTTCATTCTGACATCGCATCCCATCTCTGTAGCTTGTCCAAGACTTAGGATATTACTCTTGAGATTGGGAATGTAGTAGATGTTAGTCACGAGTTTTTGCTCTCCGGTTTTGCCTTGAAATAGGATTGATCCCTTTCCTTCTATCTCTACATAAGAACCATCTCCAAATTTCACTTTGCCTTTGATATTTTCATTAAGCTCAGAGGAGTACTACTTCTTACTAGTCATATGATTGCTAGCCCCGTTATCTAAATACCACACTCCTTCTTTTATGGATTCATATTTCTTTGGTATTAGATTTTCTTCATTTAAGAATACCACTTCGTGCATGAACATAGCTGGATCTGCTACCTCTGTTTCAGTTTTATGTGCTTCTTGTATTTTTTGTTTTCTTTCAGGACATACAGAGGAAAAGTGACCAAGTTTATCACATCGAAAACAAATTAACGTCGATTTGTCCTTTTTCTCTTTTCCTTGACTTTGATCATTATGATTTGTTATTTCTTGTGAGTTGGTTTTACCTCTTCCTCGTCCACTAGATCCTCTGCCTCCTCTACCACGACTTCCTCATCTTCCTCTTATGATGTCGAGGTGTTTTGCTGATATGTATTGGAGTATACAAGCTTTTCTTGTGAATTTCCACTATTTTCTTCGTCAAGGATCCTTTCTTCATATGCTTTTAATCTCCCAATTATATCTTCAAAACCAGTTTTCTTCAAGTCCAAAACTTGCTCAAGAGAGGCGATGATTTGGATGTACTTGCTTCTTGGAAGACTATTGAGAAACTTCTTCACTAACTTGTTTTCTTCAATAACTTCTCCAAGTGAGGCTGACTTTGATGCAATCTGTGATAGTTTTCCCGTAAAACTATCTATTGTATCATTATCTTTCATCTTGATTCTTTCGAATTCAGACATGAGAGTTTGTAGGCGAGCTTCTTTAACACGATCAGCGCCAAGGTTATGAGCTTTTATTGCGTTCCATATCTCCTTTGAGGTCTCTTGTTCACCGACTTGTAAAACAAGAGATTCCGGAATTGCTTGAAACAATAAACCAATGGCGATATTGTTTTTATCTGCATCCTTTGATCCCGGTTCGATTGTGTCCCAGACCTTATTTATTTTCATTAGAACCTTCATCCTCATAGACCATACTGTATAATTTGATGGGTTCAGTATAGGACATTGAATTGACGGCGGCGTGAACTCCTTTGACCGTGTTGCGGTGCTATCGTCTCCCACAACTTTGCTACGACGTGAGTATGTTCGTAAGATCTTCGTTTTGTAATCTTCTTAGGTCCAAATAAACCTAGTACTCTGATACCAAATAAAAAAATTTAGAACTTCTTATTTTATTGATGTTTAGAAAACTTAACTCAAAAACTAAACACAAAACTCTATTCTTTTTGTTATGATCAAACCACAACTTTGGTGATCATATATATAGAACTATAATTTCCTTTTCCTAATCTTGTTTTCCTTTTCTTAGAATTAGACAACTTCCAAATTCTTTTAGAATCATTTTTCCTTAAGCTGTAAGTTAATGTTCCAAGAGATCCAATTGCTAACAAAACATAAAATGACAATAATATGAATTAAAGTTTTGCTACTTTTTTATTACATATGCGAATAATCTGCGTGGTTATGAAATTCACACGTTTGAAGTTATTTTTGCTAATAAAACAAGAGTGGAATTCTTAAACTTTTTATGTGAACATTTTGGTGTCTGATTGGCGACCTCTTGTATGAGTCGCCTAACCCCACAAATAAGGTTTAAAAACACATCGGAAGAAAATTGTAAACTTTTTGTTTTTTTTTTTTAACAATAATTGAAACCTTCCTTCGTTGACGATAATCCCTTTCAGCTTAAAAATAAAAAGTGTTTAAAAGAAATTAATGGGCATATATATATAACATGACTGTTACACCAATAGTAATGCAGTATAACTTTCATATATGTGATCTAATGTGTGTATATGAAATTCACACGTCTAAAACAAATATTTCTTCTAATAAAACAAGAGTGCAATTCTACAGTTTGGTGTCTGATTGGCAACCTTTTGTATACCTCAATTGAAAACATCTTTTTATTTCAATGTCTTTTTCAAAAAAGGATACTTATTTTTAGTACTTTCTATGAAATATAAGTCCTAAAGCTACACGAAACGAAGTTTCTCAATTTGAAAACACTTTTGTAAGATATATTGCAAGTCTTTCTACTTTTTCTTATTTCTTTTTCGTTTTTTAGTTTGGTAAGCTTTGAGAGTTCCTTTTGGGCGAAATTGCTTTGCCTGCCTGATTCAATGGCAATGGCAACAACAATTTGTTCTTCAAATTTGTTACTGAATTCTAACCAGAGACCCAGATTCAAGGTAAAAGCTCAGATTTCTGGTGATAACAAGAAAGCAACATCGGTAGGGCCTGTGAATAACGGTTCGGTGTCTGTGTCTTTGACTGGCCAAAACCAAAAAGGGGGAATTGAAGTTAATGGGAAGGTGAAATCGGAGAAGATGAAGAAGAAGAAGCTTGTTAGTGATGAAATTGAGCTTTTATGGGATGATGGGTATGGCTCTAAATCTGTGAAGGATTACTTTGCAGGGGCTAAAGAGATTAAACATGACGGTGGTCCTCCAAGGTGGTTTAGTCCCGTCGAGTGTGGTCAACCAGTCGAAGATGCTCCTACGCTACTCTTCTTACCTGGTAACAAAAAACTGTAAATTGGGTCTGATCCAAATCAATTGTTTTTAGCTTGATTGCAGAAATTGCTTACTAGTATTCTAATACTTCAAAGTTGTATTCATTCTCACTTCTTTGTGTTTTCCTAGTTTTGTTGAATCCTTAGTAATGTGGTAACCTGAATCAATGGCTTTTAATTTGGTTGCAGAAATTTCTTGTTTCTTCTAATCTATGTGGTAGTGTGTTCTTCCAATGTTTGAGACTATTGTATTCATTTATTACTCCTTTGTGTTTTCATGGAGGAAAACTTGATTTTTTAGATTGTTTGATTGAGTTAGTAATGGTTTTTTTTTTTGTTTTGTTTTATCTTAGATCATCGTTTCAATGTTACAAGTTTTTCCTATAATTTTGACTTTGCTGATGCCTTACGATTACTATTTAATACAGGGCTCGATGGTACAGGGATGGGCCTCGTTCCACATCACAAAGCTCTTGGCAAGTATGTTTATTCTCTTGCTTACTCTCGGTTTCTAAAATGATATTGGACTAATAATGTACCAATGGATGTAAATATATAATCCCTTAGTTCAGAAGCAATAATATCTTTCTTATTTTGTATGGTCAACAAGCAATAGTATCTAATGCATAGAAAACTAATCCAAAAAAAAATAACTATGCCTCTGATACAATGTACTTACAAGCTTATACTTTATATGATACTATGTTATATCTTGTGTATTTTCTCTTTACAGAGCTTTTCATGTATCGTGCCTGCATATTCCTGTACTTGATCGAACTCCATTTGAAGGTAATAAACCGACAACGATGTACACATTTGGTTATGCAGATTTTTATACAGTAATTGTCCGTGTAAGATCATATAACAGATCTTCACTGGCTCCTGTTCCCCTTCTAAGATGCACAGGCTGTATATAAATACATACGACAATACTTAGATTACTTGCACTCTGTTCACTGTCTTTGACATAGAATAGACTGTAACGTGAAAAATAATTTCCTCGAATGAATATGGTTGTCCAAATATACGTTTAATATTGTCTGTATATGAATGAGTTCCAAATGGATAGATATATTTATAATGATTTCTTCTGTTTGAGGTCGTTACTTGGCCACAACTTTTGGCTTGATTTTCCATGAATGTTTTCTACTGTTGGTTTTACCATAAAGGGCTGGTGAAAATAGTCGAAGATGTTTTGGAGCAGGAGCAAGCTACACGTCCAAATAAACCCATATATCTCGTGGGTGATTCCTTTGGAGGATGCCTGGCTCTTGCTATTGCTGCCAGAAAACGTTCGTTAGACTTGGTTTTGATACTAGTCAACCCAGGTCAGCAAACGTTTTTTAAATTCGGTTTTGCAAGTTTGTACCTGAATGCATCATTGCATATAAGGTTTCTTGTATGACCAGATTCATTTGTTCTTTTTTTTCATAGCTACATCATTTGAGAGGTCACCTCTACAGCCGTTGCTGCCTATATTAGAGATGGTGCCAGAAGAGCTTCATTTTACTGTTCCATATGCTTTAAGCTTCATTATGGGTACATGAACTGATGCTTATTGTTTCCGTGAATAATTTATCTCTTTACTTCTTAGATCATCTGTCCTCAGGCTTTCTTGATATGTAGGTGATCCAATAAAGATGGCATCACTTGGTATCGATAACCAACTTCCAGCACATATAAAAATGGAAAAGTTGAGAGACAGACTTACTAAAACTATGCTCCCTCTTCTCTCTGTGAGTGTTGTGTAATGCATTTACTTTGTTCTGCTTCTATACAAGATGTTATCTTTTTTTTGACAATGCGCTTACAGGAGCTGGGTGGAATTATTCCAAGGGAAACTTTACTTTGGAAGCTTAAATTGCTGAGATCTGGCTCTGCTTATGCCAATTCCCGCATCCATGCCGTTCAAGCTGAAGTCTTGGTCCTTGCTAGGTAATCTTCTTCTTTATTGTATGACATTTCTCGTCTCTTGTTTGTTGTCCTGCTGTATTAAAAATAATACCACAGACCTAAATCATAATAATTGACATTTTATCAAGATAGAAATGACTTTGGGTTTCATATAAGTTCAGTGGAAAGGACATGATGCTTCCTAGCCAAGAAGAAGCGAATCGGCTTCATGGGATACTAAAAAACTGTACAGTTCGATGCTTCAAGGAAAATGGGCATACTCTTTTACTGGTATTTAAACATAGTAGTTCACATACTAATTCATTTTTAAATGTATTTCTTTTTGTCCTGGATAGTATGTTATGCTAATGAAATAGTATGACAATAATATCTGACGACTAGAGAAAATCACAGAGGCGTATGGCTATTAAATATTAATCATTGACTTATTATTATTCTTTGTCCCAGGAAGATAGCATCAGTTTGCTCACGATTATAAAAGGTACATGCAAGTACCGGCGCTCCTCGAAATATGATTTAGTTTCAGATTTCTTGCCTCCGAGTAGGGGAGAACTTGCTTATGCCCTTGATGAAATTCTTGGGTAATTTTGCTAACTGTTCCTTATAGTAAAAAACTCCATCTACTCAAAATTCAGTAACATTCTTCAAAGAAAGCTGACTACTGTCTTGTCCATTGGATTTCCTCAGATTAGCAAAAGAGACCCAAAGTAATGGGCATTTTGGTTACAAATTAAGTTCCATTTGATGTGTGTTTCCTTGAATTGTTTCCTCGTGACATGCAGATTCTTGCGAAATGCTGTTGGTTCTGTGTTTCTATCAACTATGGAAGACGGGACAATAGTTAAGGGACTTGCTGGTGTTCCAGAGGAAGGTCCGGTGCTACTTGTTGGTTACCATATGTTGATGGGTCTTGAACTTGGCCCAATGTCTGAGGCATTTATAAAAGAGAAAAATATTCTCTTTCGCGGAATGGCCCATCCGATTCTATATTTCGAAAATAGTTCAGGCAAGGAGTTTGATTATACTGATTGGATTAAGGTGTTTGGTGCCTACCCTGTCACGGCAACCAATCTTTTCAAGCTTTTATCTTCTAAATCTCATGTTCTTCTCTTCCCCGGCGGTGCACGAGAGGCTCTCCATAACCGGGTTAGTCAATATCTTTATCTAATTTTCTTTTTTTCTGGTTTAGTGTAAGTATAATTAGTAGCCTCAAGGCAAGCGGTTCCATCTACTTGCATATCCTTCTAAGGTCATAGAAAAATGAGAAGAAAGTATTGAGATTTCCATATGATTTTAAAATTGTTGTTTAAGAATCCATACATCATTAGTATGGTTCTTTAATATGTAGGTTGATGGTGATGTTAGAATTTCTGATTATATATATTACTCTCTGCGATATTACAGGGTGAACAATACAAGCTGATTTGGCCAGAGCAGCAAGAGTTTGTACGAATGGCAGCACGCTTTGGTGCAACAATAGTGCCGTTTGGAACAGTTGGTGAAGACGACATAGCTGAAGTAAGCTCCCTGTCACAGCAAAACATACTAAAGTTTGCATTTCTCATATCACAGTTGTTGAAAGAGGCTAACATATATATCTTCTTTTGCTATTGCAGTTGGTTCTTGATTACAACGACCTGATGGAGACTCCTATTCTCAATAACTATATCAGGGAAGCAACTCGCGATACCAAAAATTTTAAACTGAGGTAAATTTTCGTTTAATTTAACTAAAATAGATTGTTGTTTGCGTGGGTTTCTTGCATTCACATATATTCTTTACCCAGATGACACTTAGATATTCATTTGTCGTTTGTAAACTGAAACCAGGTCAGGTTTGGTTTGTGTCTGAATGAATGTAGTCGAATATTGATGAGTGTTGTTTATGATGATAGGGAAGAATCAGATGGAGAAGTGGCAAACCAGCCGTTGTACTTACCAGGACTCATACCAAAAATCCCTGGTCGGTTCTATTACCTGTTTGGGAAACCGATAGAGACAAAGGGAAGACCAGAACTTGTGAAAGACAAAGAAAAAGCAAACCGGGTTTACATGGAGGTAAAAGGAGAAGTGGAGAAGAACATAGCCTACTTGTTGAAGAAACGAGAGGAAGATCCGTACAGAAGTGTTATAGACAGAATAAGCTACAGTGTGACACACACTACAGCTACTCATGTTCCTTCTTTCGATCCATAATTCAAACCAAAATTGGTAAAGTTAAGTCTCTTCACAGACACAAACATGTGTTATATGTCATACAGTGTCATATAGAAAAGAATCCATGTATATCCCATCTTTGATATGAATGAAATTATTTATTTAGTGCTGAATCCATGAGAAGTCTTATGTCTTAAGTTCTCGGACAGAGATTCCTTATTAGAGTATGTTGCTTAAGAACTTGTGTGATCCTGAGAAGGACTAAAGGAAAAACGAAACCTTTTTAAGCCCAATAGACTAAATTGGGCCCATGAGTAAGGCCCATATAAGAGACGATGATGATGTCACACATCACTCAACACACAAAAACCCTAAAATCTTCTCTCTGTATCCGAGAGGGGTTTTTGAAATTTCTCTATTCTGATGAACAACTGACAATGTCCTTCAGATCCCGTGCCTCGTTCTGGCCTCGTCTTCTATTTCTCCGGAACCCTAGATTCTCATTTTCCCGTCAAATACACTGTATTGATTCTTCAACATCCGCATTTCCCCAAAAAATTTCTGGTTACTCTTCCTTTCCCGTGAATCAAACGCCATGGATCGCTTCACAGAGGTACCGTTTCTTCTCTGCTGGCGAATATTCACCTATGGAAGCTGAGAGAATAGTTCGAGATCTTTTAGCGGAAGTAGAAAAAGAGAAGCAGCGTGAGAGAGAGGATAGACAAAGACAAGGATTGGATTATAAAGATATTGACGCTGAAGACGAAGAGGATTACCTTGGGATTGAGCCATTTATCGAGAAGCTTAAAAAACAGAATTTAAAGGATGATGGTGAATTAAATAGGCCTGAGGAGCCTTCGGATTCGGATAGTGAACTTGATGATGTTGATTGGGATGAAGAAAAAAAGAAGGGAGCCATCTTCCAAAAGAAGTTCCAAAGGCATAAAGAGATTCTTGAAACTCTTTCCAAGTCAGGTATGCATTAACATTTGTTCATTTCATAGTTGGGTTACAATTGTGATTTTGTTGAGAAATGATACCTTATGAAGTTGTTTGGCAGAGACACTGGATGAGGCTTTTAAGTGGATGAACAAACTAGACAAATTTGAGGAGAAACATTTCAAACTTAGACCTGAATATAGGGTTATTGGTGAATTGATGAATCGTTTGAAGGTGGCTGAAGGGAAAGAGAAATTTGTTCTTCAACAAAAGTTAAATAGAGCTATGAGGTTGGTTGAGTGGAAAGAAGCTTTTGATCCAAACAACCCTGACAATTATGGAGTCATTGAACGTGACAATGTGCAAGGTGCTGGAGAAGAAAGAGAAGAGCGTCTTGTAATAGATAGGTCTAAGGAGGACAATGAAGATAGTGTTAATGAAGAAGAGTTTGATGACATGAAAGAGAGGGATGACATTCTGTTGGAGAAACTGAATGCAATCGACAAGAAACTTGAACAAAAGCTTTCTGAGCTTGATCATACATTTGGGAAGAAGGGAAAGCGGTTGGAAGAGGAGATTAGAGAACTGGCTGAAGACAGAAATGCTTTGACAGAGAAGAAACGACAACCTTTATACAGAAAGGTTAGTGGATTTTCTACTTATTCACATCTCTCTCAACTGCGCAATTTTTTGCTGTGAAGAAACTTAAAATGAGTAAATCCCAAATCATATTGATACAATGAGATTAGTTGATATAAGTTTGTGATTGTCTGATAAATTAAAAGGGTCTGAAGTTGAAATAGAGATGTTAGAGGTACAGTGGCTTTGGTATTAATAGGTTATAAAACCACTGTAGCTGTAGTTCTGTTCTGTACCTGCTCTTTTAAAAAAGCGCATAACCAGAAAATCCATTCTTTATGTTCTATGTATCATATGAAATGATGGTTTGCACTGTTCCACGCTGCTACATTAAGTGTTTAGTAAGTTCAAGCATATATTCCATTTATAACAAAATGTAGATAGTATCTGTGTTCATGCGCTGATGTTGTCAAATTCATATAATTATTTAAGAGGCCATTAGTCTAATAGTTGTTAAGTTAAGCTTCATGATACATTTTGTTTGGTATGCCCTGAAGTTTTTTTTTTTTTCCAACCAGGGTTGATATTGCCAGACATCTTTTCTCGTAATCTATTATGAAAATTGTTAGCACATTGTTCTTTTTACTCTCAATGCTCATCAAATTTTTTCTTTTATTCGCAGGGATATGATGTGCATGTGATAGATGTTAAGAAAGTTGCTAAGGTCACAAAGGTATAGTAGTTTGACATTTCACTCTTTAAATATTTTAATTTGATTGGTTGGCTATAAAAAAAAGACATGGATTTTAGGGTGGCAGGGTTGAGAGGTATACTGCAGTAATGGTATGTGGGAACTATGAAGGTATCATTGGGTATGCAAAAGCAAAAGCTGAGACTGGCCAGGCTGCAATGCAGAAGGTAATCTCGCATTACGTTTGTCATCTAGGATTGATGAAAGAGACCAATATGTGGTATCTTAGTAAGATGTGTTACTGAAGGTACTGACACTCAGTTGTAGCAAATTAGTCAATTAAGTGATTCTGGTGGCACAGGAGAGTTCTAAAAGCTTGAGTTTATGTGAATTGAAATCTAATTTACGACTATTGTGGTTCCTTTCAAGATTAAGCTTTATTGGCATAGAAATCTTAAACAACATTATATTAATCAAGCTTTTTTTATTGGTGTATACAAAATATGCATCATCTTGTGAAGTTTTATTAGTTGTTCTTTTGTGCATTAATGTCTTGAATTCAACTACCTTGATGTCGTTTCTTCAAATATGATGCTATTGAAAAGCTTCGGTTCGACTTCAGGTTGGTAGACAAGCTTCTTTGGTATTGCTTTTTGTGCATGAGTATTTATATATGGATTTCGATTCTTGAACTCCTCTAAAAACATAAAAATTATAACTTATGGTGTTGAAGTCATGTTCTGTGATATTGTCTTTATGCATCTTTCTATATTCTGCCGTCTGTTAGTTCTCATGGTCTCATTTCTTAAACTGCATTACAGGCATATGAAAAATGCTTTCAGAATCTTCACTATATAGAGCGTCATGAGGACCACACTATTGCACATGCAATACAGACTTCTTACAAGAAAACCAAGGTAATTATATAATTTTTGTTATGACCGTATGATCTATTAACGCCATTCATCTATGTTCTTTATAAACTTGAATCTTCCAGTTATATCTATGGCCTGCACCAACAACTACGGGAATGAAAGCAGGAAGAGTTGTTAAAATGATTTTGCTCCTAGCAGGGTTCAAGAACATTAAATCAAAGGTGAATTTTCACTCCATCTTGATATAAACTCGATTCATCTTTTCTGTCAAGGTTAAAAGTATGGTTCTGGTCCATATTTTTTCAGGTGATTGGTTCAAGGAATGCATACAACACCGTTAAGGCAGTTTTGAAAGCCTTGAATGCGGTGAGTGGTCTGAGCAAACAACAAAAAGTTTATAGAAGTGAACTTTAGTTTAAAACTTGTAATCTAAACCAATTTCATTTTCGTTCTTGTTAGGTTGAAACACCAAAGGATGTTCAAGAGAAGTTTGGGCGGACAGTTGTCGAGAAATTTCTGCTCTGAGAACTGCAATCACACCTTTGGTATGTATTGTTGAGTTTTGGATTAAGATTTATGTTTGGATTTAGATTAGGAGTGGCCTTTCTTAAGCTACAATTGAATTCATCCTTTTACAGTGTTGGTGAAAAAAATAAAATAGTTACATAAACACTATCCTTTTTCTCCAATTCTACGGAGTCTGACCTTCATAGAAACCTTGTTCAATTTGTTTGTAATGGTACTCATATGTTCTAATATCCGTTGCATTAAATGAAATCCTAAAATTCCATAACTGTTCTTCATATGTTTACCGTACTTTTTTATTGATGATCCTCAATGTTTGATGGACCCGAACCTGAATTTTTGGGTCGGCTTATCGGGTTTGGGTTTTATGCCCAAGCCTAACTTTGCGAGACTCAATAGCGTTTTCAGAGTAATTTTTCGTCTTCTTAATTTCTCGTCATTTGAACTATGTAGCAGATTTTTTAGAGGGTTTTGGAGAGATTTATCTTATTTAGACAAGGAGCCACCAAACTCGTTTATTTTTACATGAAAAATAGTAGTTAATTTTATATGAAAAAATTTATCATCCATTTCTTGTATAAGTTTGAAAAGCTTTAGAAAATGTATCATATTACCATCAAACTTTTACAATCGAATTAAATTTGAAAATTAAATATTACATCAATTTGCTTACAAGCAGTATTTTGTGCTACAACCTGGACGTGAACCTAGTTGTTGAGTTATTTGAAACAGCTACTACATACTTAAGTAATGTATTTCACTTTACATTTGTATCGTTGACTAGATTCTCTAAAGTGTCAACAAATTTATCTGTATAACCACTTAACAATCCAGGACTAACCACAACCTCCTTCAATTTGGAATGATTCCTCCTCACCAGATTTCCAATCTTACTGTCTTCGTCCATAACAGATGTAATCGTAACTCTCAAGCTCTCCTTCGAGAACCATCCTGTTTCTTCTCTTTGCACTTAAACAGAAACCTCGAGTTCCTCGGTCATTAATCTTGTGTTGAGAACTTGATCCGCCAAATATGGAAGCAAGACTATTTGGCAATCACTCATTAGAGATTCCCACATTGACCCAAAACCGCAATGGCTCACAAAACAGCCAACTGATGGATGAGCCAGTATCAATGGTTGTTGCACCCATTCTCCCCAAACTATACCACGACCCTTAACCCTCTCCTCGAATCCGTTTGGTAATGCTTCTTGAACCGTCTTTGAACCTTTTGGTGGCGATACCGCGACCAAAAATGGTAAACCTGTAAGTTCAATACCTAAACAAAGTTCTTGGAACTGGTCTTTCTCTAGAGTGATTTGACTTCCCAATGCACAAAACACCACAGAGTCTTGTCCAAATCCGCTAAGCCAATGACTCCATTGACCATCAAGTGGTTTACTAATGTCTGGCTCAGGAAGCATTGGACCTGTCAAGAGAACCTTCTTCTGGTAATGACGTTCGATAAAATCGCAGAATTTACCTTCGATTTCTTTACATGTCCTGATTGAAATGAGATCACAACTCATAAGACCTGTGGTGAGTCGATGATAAAACCCCTTGTAGTAGATGGAGAAGGTCAATAAAGCATGAGCATCCTGTTCGCGGTACAAGAGTTTTGATGAAGGATAATCAGGTGGAGGAACTCCTAATGCACAACCTGGGACAAGGTCATGAGCTATACAAGTAGCTGATATAACATTGTACAACACACTCTTGACTTTAAGCTGTTTAGCCATTTCAGGAACCCAATGAGCAATATCAAACAAGATCAAGTCAGGTTTCAAGGCACCAACCGCAGTTTCGACCTGATTTCGTGTCAAATTCATGGCTGCGGACAAGAAGCTCACCAACGAGACAGGGATATCCGAGGCTGTCTCGGCGCCGGAAGGGAGTCCATTAACAGAAGGTATAGTAAGAGGATGAAAGACAATTTTGTGTGGGAATAAATTGAGATGTTCAAGTTGTTTGTGAGCTTTCTTGGGTAGCAAGAGAGTGATTCTATGACCTTTCTCAGCTAACTTGTTGGCTAGATGTAAGTATGGAGTCAGATGACTAAAAGCAAACCATGGGAACATAAAAGCGTGAAATCTTTGGCCCATTTTTACTTTCCCAAATTGTTGAAACAATCAGAACATGGAACTTTAAAGTCTTTCCATGAGAATTTTTTTTGTGGGCTAAACAAAGAGAAATTTAAGATACTCTTTTCTCTTCCCAGATACATTGCTATATATTAGCTTGGAGAATATGCTTTGTGAAAGTTTCAGATTATTAATATTTTGTCAACTTGAGATTCATTTATATATGAAATTGATCCACTCTTGTGGAAAAATGTTTACAAAGTTTATTATTTATAAGTGGTGATTAGTAATTTGAAGTTAAAGTATTAGTGTTGCCAAGTGCCATGTGCAATGAATTGTGTTTTAGGTTTTTTGTTATTAATGTTATTTGATTTACACATTAACGTAACGTAATTCACTACAAGATTATTAGCATTTTCAGATATTAAGTCAATAAAAAAAAATTCAAATATATGTTAAGTCAATAAAACAAAAAATCATAAATTTAGAAAATCCAACTTGGATCCGAAAGGATGTCCGAATGCACAAAAAAACTTATTGAACAAAGAAAAGCTAAAAGCTGATAGAAACATTATACAAGTTTTTATGAATACTAAACTGAAGAAAAGAGAAACATAAGACTACTGACTTGTCCTAGGCACTGCACGAGCCTTAAGCGGATGTTTCATGACAACAGTAAACTCAAGTTTCTCAGTCAAATTAACTTGATGACCTTCAACCTCTTTCCACTCAAATTCCTTCACCATATTCGCCACATAATACTCAAGATGCAACATCGCTAGTCCAATGCCTGGACATATCCTTCTTCCTGCTCCAAACGGCATCATCTTTATCCCTCTACTTCCAGTTATATCCACTGCTTCTTCTTCTCCGATGAATCTCTCCGGCTTGAACTCCATTGGTTCGTCCCACACCTTTGGATCCCTCCCAATCTCAGCCACCATAAAGTTAATCGTCCCCTTCTTCGGTATCTTGTACCCTCCCAACACAGTGTCTTCTGTAACACTGTGTGGGAGTACAAAATGTCCTGGAGGAT
>OVAX01004047.1:0-15525 GCA_900406405.1 Lepidium africanum | reverse complement strand
ATGATCAAAGGTAATGTGATTTTTGACACAACAAACAAACAAATCTTAGAAACTTTCTCAGCTGGAAAAATCTGACATTTTTCTTTGTTTCGTCTTGTTCTTGGCCAAAACAGAGAGACAGAGGAGACAAAGAAAATAGTAATTTTTTGAGTTTGCTCATCTGAACAAAGCTTGAAGTTCTTCAAGTGTTTTGCCTTTGGTCTCAGGAACCCATTGAGTCACGAACACCACTGTAAATCCACAAACCAACGCATATAGAGTGAAAGAGAGAGAAACCTCCATTGCTCCAAGCTAAGAGCAAGTTTGCAGTCATGGTGATCAACCAAGAGATGAACCATTTGGCTAGAGTTGCTATACTTCCAGCTAAACCCCTTATGTTCACTGGAAGCATCTGTTTATCAAGCAAGCACAAGGTAGAGTATGATCAGTTTTTTGCTTCTTACAACACTTAGTTGTAACTTCTAACCAGTTCGTTACCTCAGACATAATGAGCCATGGAATTGGTCCCATTCCCAATGAGAAAGTAACAACCATTGCCTGTGTAATGATTCAACAGAGTTAAGGTAAAGATAATCTTTCATAGAACCACGAAGGTTGCACTATATAACTAGCAAGCTAACTTACCACAACTCCAACTACTGACAAAAAGCTCAGCCAAATGTACACGTCTGAATCAGGAGCTACAAATCCCTAAGAAAACAGTTGTAAAACTCAGAAAGTCAGATTTCAAGTGTTTTTGCAGAACATGATGGGATGATGTATACGGAAGTTACAAATTTAAAAGTACCTTAAGGTAAAAGGCAGCCGCAACAACTACAAGGCTTATCGTCATCCCAACTGAGGAGATCTGGTAAACATCTTCCGTTTGTATTAGTTAATCTTGGATGTTCTTTAAATTCATTCATGACATAGAAGTCTAAAATATATGAAGCTAACGAATTTGGTAAACATNTCTAAAATATATGAAGCTAACGAATTTGGTAAACATCTTGCAATGACGTTTCAAAATCATCTGTCATACCCATTTTTGCCTACATTTTATCGAAATAAATCATCCATAAAAATGGATTGACCAAAAGAATGCACTAAACTCAAGAATAATAAGCAAACTATTGTAAGATGTACCAGCCAGCGAGGGGATTCAGGGATTAAAAAGAGACCAGGTATCAATACTGTGCACGGCAATATTTCTAAAGATAACAAAGAGAACCACGAAAGTGATTAGAGCGTATCGATTAATCAGAACCAGATATGTGGCTTTGTGTAATGAGATTTACCCAAAACAGCAAGAATTCTCCATGGAACAAAGAGGCCAAGTCAATACGCCAACATTATTCCAATTGTCACAGAAAGCTACAGAAAAATAGTACCCAGGATTTTCTGTTAGCATAACAGAGTCGTTTCGAAAAATGCAAAAGATGAATTAGTCAGCTAAACATGTCAAACCTGGTTAACCGAACCCAACCCTCCTCTCATATTCTGTGGAGCTATCTCAGCAATATATACAGGCACCTAAAACCATAAAGTGAGGTGCATAAGTATACTGGAATGCATTTGTTGCATAAGCAAACAAATAGCTAAGTATTACAGTGTAAGAGATGACCCCAACGCCAAAGCCTTCTAAGAGTCTTCCCATGTAAAGAAAAGAAGTGTCCTACAAAACCAGAATTATGCGGAAATATATGGTCAACCAACATGTTCAGATCGCCATTTTACTTTATACGAAAGCCAAATAGAAAACTAAAGAACAAGAAATACTCACTTTCGCAAATGATATGCAAAGCCATCCTGTGATATTGGAGATTGCAGCAATCATCAGAGACTGGCCAAGAAAAGACAATAAACATTAAGAAAAGGAAGAACGGAAAGCTTAATCAAATGCATAGAAAACAGAACAAAGAAGAATCAGCAAACAAATTATACCCCTTTTCGTCCAATGTATTCTGCGATCTGACCACTGGCAATTGCACCAACCATAGCACCCACATTGGACAGAGAACCAAACAGAGAGTACTAAAACATGTAGAAAGAGATCAAAAGGCTGACAAGGATTAAAAATCAATGATATAAACCAAATAGTTCAAGACAGAGATTGGTCTATAATTACCTCAGATACCTATATTCAATTTCTTGAACTGCTGCATCAAGATAAACTTGATCTCTTTTCTAAAAATCTAACTTGTCTTTCACTTTTCAAGTTTTCCTGTTGTTCTTTGCTTCTGCATAAAGCTCTCTGGTGACCTAAGTAGCAAAGCATTATTTATCTTTTCTCCTTCAGACACAAAAACTACAGCATATACATAGATGCAAAGAAACAGAGAGATGAATGAAGCAGACATTTTATCTTTGACCATATTTACTCCATTGATTTTGTCTTTATTGACATCTTGTTACAATCATCATGCCTCCTTTCCGTTTTCACATTCCTTTCTTCTCCAACAAGTCTCCTTCTCGTCTCTCTTCAGGGACTTCTTCGCCATCACCACCACCAACTCCTCCTTCACGCCCTCCTTTTCGTCCTGCAGGCATTGCTCAGCCAAAGTCCAATGTGTCTCCCTCTCTTAAAAGGGTAAAAGCAATGTTTCAGCCATTGCAGCTTCTTCCTCTACGTCCCAGTCGCCTTCTCGTGCAGCCACGCCTACCCAGCTAGCGAAACAACAATCTGGTTCTCCTTTAAAGAATGTGGAATCTCGGAGGACAGAAGAACAAAAGGTGACGATGAAAGAGAAGCCACCGGGAGAGACTGGAAAAGGAAGTGGCAAGATCATCAATCCGGGGACAGAGAAGCCTCCTAATGCTCGTCCAAAAGAGCATTTAGAACAAAAAGAAGCAGAGACAGTTCAGGAACAGAGGAATGAGACAGAAACAGAGAAACTTGCGGTCCAAGAAAGGAAGAAAGCTCTTCAAGAGCAGTCAGAAGCAGACCAGGGACAACAGAAAAGAAAAGAGAACCTTGCGAGACAAGAAACAAAGAAAGCTCTTCAGGTGGTTGGTACAGAAGATGGAACGCATAGCAAAATTAGACGATCACTTTCTCCAGCATCAGAATCCAAGAGAGATCTACCAGAGAAAGAGACAAAACCGCAAGTCAGGACAGAGATCCACACCGATGACAATCATCAGAAAACCAAAGGCGCCTTGACAAGTAAAATTGGAAATCCGAGAGCTACGAGTGGAGAGGGAACATCTTCAATGGGTAGAAAGATCAAAGAAGATATCCGAGATGGAATTAGTAAGCTTACGTGGGGAAAAAGCAACGACAATGAAAATCCGTGAGCGTCTTTACTCTAACTGGAGAAAACAGAGGAGCCACAATGGGAGTAGGTACTGAAAAAGACAAGAAAGACAGTGAGGTTCCTATTCGCCGTGGCTACAGAAGTAACCCAGAAGAGAGTCCTAACACAACAGCCACAGAAACCGAAGGAGAAAACAGACCCTACAAAGACAAAAACCCTAAAGACCACGAAGAAGAAGAGGCGAGAGTTAGAGCATACGTAAACGGAAACGCTCATAAGAACTTAGTTTCTATTGCCGTCTGATTTTTGAGAGCATGAAGAAAGTCAAAGAAGCCACAAAAGGAAGCCAATGAACTAGTCAAGACAGAGACATATATATTACTATAATTCAGTAGTCTTGTTTATCTCAGTCAAGACATCTATATGTCCACACTACAGAATCAAAGTCTTGGATGAATTATATTTTTCTAATAAATGACGACGAGATCTTTTTCCTTAAACCAAGAAAAGTCAAAGAAGCCTGACTAGTCGATATCTCGGTCATGCATTCTCTCATCCTTTGACTGGAACCATGAGAAATCTGTTTAACAACACTATAAGGTGAAACCGAAGCAAGTTTAAGAAAACTTACAGACATGTCACATATACAGATATAGAACTTCACAATGTTACAATCGATGACTTGAGTAGAACATAAACCACACAGAACATTCAATGCAATCACAAACAGAAAAAATATGCATGTAAGAAAACTTTATATATCATTTTGGAACAGACTTTGACACCAGGTCTCAACGTCCTTGTGAGGTAAAAGGTTCCGTAAGTGTCAAGGTACCGATGGACCTTTGTGATGTCAAAACATCAAGTACTCCTTCAGATGTCTTGGCCCACGTTCTAACATGTTCGGCTTTGACAATATCGAGTAAATTATCTGGAAGCTGTAGATCACCGTCCAAGATTTGGATCACCTTAGACATGTCCGGCCTAATCGCTGCAGCCTCGTGTGAACACAGCACTCCCAGTTTTAAAATAAGTTCGAGTTGTTTTCTATTGTGTTCTTGGCGGAGTCCTTCATTGCATACGTCGAGAATATCTCCGTTTTCCCAGCGATCTAATGTCCATTCAACAAGGACGACCTCATTGGGGGCTGCTCGTCGCTCTATCAGTCGTCTACCGCAAGAGACTTCTAGCATAAACAGCCCGAAAGCGTAGACATCTGTCCCTGTTGTTGCTCTTCCACTTCTCATGAGCTCCGGTGCAATGTACCCGAATGTTCCAAGTACTCTAGATGTCTGAGGATCGTAACCCTGATCGTACAGCTTAGCCAATCCAAAATCCCCGAGCTTTGCATTCATTTGGTAGTCAATCAGGACATTTGCCGGCTTGATGTCTCGATGAATTACAACTTGTACCCACTCATGGTGCAGATAGCAGAGTGCAGAGGCTAAATCTTTGATAATTTTGAATCGTTGATCCCAAGTAAGTTGCTCTTGATTTGCTCTGCGATAGAGGTACTGGTCAAGACTACCATTGGGCATGAAGTCGTAAACCAAGTAGAGTTCCTCCTTGTATCTACAATAACCCTGGAGCCTGACAAGGTTTGGGTGTCTCAGCCTACCAATTGTCGTTATCTCAGCCAAAAATTCCTGCATTCCTTGTCTTGAATCATGTGAAATCCTCTTAACGGCAATCTCTGCACCAAAGCCTGGAAGTGTACCTTTGAAGACCTGACCGAACCCTCCTTTGCCTAAAAATTGTTTAAAACCATTTGTGGCTTTAAAGAGTTCTTTGTAAGTAAACCTATGAGGTCCACATTCGATCTCCCATTCCTCTAGAACCTCCATAACCTTCTTATGTCTCTTATAAAAGAAAATGCTTGAAACTGATGCAACAAGCGCAACAAAGAGAGTCAATGCCAAGCCGGTCACCAAAGCAATTCGTTTTACCATTAATTTTGCCTTAGGATATGAAGGAAATTTTGGTATCCCGAATTCCAAATTTGGAACAATAGTGTAGCCATCAATAAACCAAATCCACATGTAATGCAATGCTCCAACAGATCCCGTCGAGGCTGAGAATCCCGCATACATGTTCTCCAAGATATAGGGTGAGAGATCTTGGTTTAACGAAAGAAGGGGCTGATTCGGGTAATAAGCCTCCTCTGGTGATGACAAGGTGACATTAAGCTGTTTCTCCTCCTGGCTATATAAAATCGTGACTCGGAGTAGATTTCCACTTATCAAAGAAATATTTCTGAACTGACCTTCTTGATCATAATAACCAGCAGGAGCAGATACAGTAGAATTCATTCCATTTATGTTGATACCAACATGGTTATCGTTAATGTCACCAAACTCATCATCTTTATTTATATCGAGCTCTATAGCGATGACATGATTCAAGCTATTCCCATTATTTTCTTTGTTAAAGATTCCGAGGTACTGATCAGCGGACGCATCGGTGATGCCTCTTGTGGGAGAGATCACGAAGGCCATACCATGCGAGCCTTTGTGCTTATCCTCAGGGGCGATAGCAAAGAAGAAGGTTACAGAGAAAGAGATAACTGTTTCGTCGGAACTCTTGAAATGGATTACCTCGTCTTCGAAGGCTTGACCATAGGCATGCTTTTTGGTGCTCGTCAACGTCCTGAAACCTTTGAAAAATTCTGCGGATCCCTGCATAACCAGCTTACCGTGGGAGTTTTTAGTGCAACAAAATAGAGCAAGGATCAAGAAAATGACCCTTGAGCCGTTTTTACAAGACATGATCTTTGATCAATGGGTAACAGAAGAAAGTAAGATCTTAGTTTCTATTGTCATTTTGTTTTTGAGAGCATGAAGAAACTTAAATAAGCCACAAAAGGAATCCCATGAACTAGTCAAGACGTACAGGGACTAAAATCAGAGAGATTGCTAGAGGCTGCAGAGTCAATGCTTCAATTATCGCTTAATGTACATTTGATAAACTAAAATAATGACTGGAGACACAAAAAACATATGAACTTGTCAAGACTTGTAACAGAGAGCTAAGTCAGAGGTCAATGACTGAAATCATTTAATTAGCTATTTAGTGTCCATGGACCATGTAGAAGATAATAGTTACACTCTACATCAACAATATTAAAAGAGTCGACCCTGTGCACCTTCTGACATCTGTTCACTACAGAATCACAGCCTAGTTTAAGGTAATATCATTAGATCATCAAAATTTTGAAAACAGAGACATATACATTACTATAATTCACTAGTTCCCAGTCAAGATTTCTATCTGTCTACACAATTAAAGTCTAAGATAAATAATATTTTTCTAACAAATCATTTCGACGATGACCTTATTTTAAATACATTACTTCATGCCACTTCGGTTAGGAATAAGCCGGACATAGGAGGGGGAAACAGAAATAGAAACCTTCACAGCCGGTTAAATATACGAGCATTCTCGTCTCCACCGCCGTCGATATCGCTGTTTGAATGATTTCGACCTCCTTAATAAACCTTTCGCACGGCCTGGTGCTCATTCCCGGAAATGCCCACGATCGGCCGGCGAACTCAGGAATCAATAGAGACTGGAATGCTTCAGAGGTAGAAGAAGCACTGAACTTAAATGGGCTCAATATGGCCCAATAGATAGTTTAAGATATTTTCGTAGAGCCTTAACTTAAATGGGCCTAATATGGCCTCAAAATTCTACACTGAGAGGGTAATTTCGTAAATTCCGACGGCTAAGATTCAATATTGAGAAACAAGTCTAAAGATGATGGTTTTTTTCTTTCCGAAAACTAAGTTATATTCATGCACAAACTATGATTGATTACAAAGGTTGAATACAAAAAGGAATTACCATCAACCTAGCCTAATCAATCAAACCGTTATACCAAAAGTATAGGAGAAATTGAAACCACTCCTATCCAGCTACTAAGCTGACTTAAAGATCCATAAAACGCAAAAACAACCAAAACTTGTAAAAACATAGATAAGAAGTTATTAGAGTTCGAAACGGTGGAGCCGACAGTGAAATTGACTTGTTCTTCAAAGGGTGCGAGGGGCCTTGATGGCTCACCATCAAAGTGGTCCGGGTAGCACTTCCTCTTGGATTCCTTATTGATCATGACTTGAACTTCCTGTCGAGACGCGTTCGTGGGTAGATCAAGCTCAAAAGTGGCCGTGAAATCTCCACGTTCCTCATTGTTCCGAGCTATATCCCTGATCGTTTCCGAGATGGAGGGAAGACCATCCACTCTACTCACCGTAGTCTGAGTGGTGAACATCTCTATTTGTGGGTCTTCTTCTTGAGGAATCGCTTCCAAGTCTGGAGAAGACAGATCCGTGTGTGAGAAAGCAGCTGATAAGTCTTCATTATCGAGGTTGCTTGCTGGAAGGGGAATTAGAAAATCTGATGGTTGTGGCACGTACACACAAGAGGTTGTGTCATGAGTTATTTTTTGGAAATTGAGGCAAAAATTTGCCACCGCCTCATAATGAAGATACACTTGAACCTCCATTCTGGAACAGTACATTTTTGAAAAACTTACGTCGTTCATAAGCATCAATCTCAACTCTAGCTCTAACGAGATGTGCTCTTGTTAAGGAGAGAGGTTGAACCTCGACCTCAATCACAGCACCAACAGAGCGAGCAATATGACGTACCGTCATGGCAGAAGCATAATGTAGAGGAAGGTCTTCAATCTGAACCCAAATCGGAATCTTAGTAAGGAAATCCAGTGGCTTATGTGCTCTCCATCTCTGGAACAAAACAAACCAGCTGTTGTAGGTTATTGGTTGTCTCCTCAAGACTGAAACCAGATCCGTCTCCGACTCAAAGATGAATTGAACCATGTCTTGCTCCACGATCCTGCCTCTGACTCGAGTCTCCAAACGCCACATCCGCGGAAGATCCTATGCAAGGTCCACGAGGTTTTGTTCCTGATAATTTACCGGCTTCCATAAGGCTTCGACATCAAAGCTCCAGGGACGTGTAGTACATGAAGTTTGCTACATCAATGTCATCGTCTCTCCGTCCCATGTGGAATTGAGACAAGGCCATCCAAAAGTTTTTTGCCATGAAGAAGGAGCAAGGGATTCTTGTAGTGTAACTTGAGAGAGAAGATAGCAGAGGATAAAAGAAATAGACGTTGAGCCTTGTTTAAGTAGTGGGAAGAGTGAGAGTAAGTAATCATCACCGGTCTCCACGCGTAATGTGACAATTGCGTGAGACACAAACTCAAAATTAGCCCAATGCATGTCAACAACATGGAAGAAACGTTGCCTTGTAGAGAAACGAGATAGCAAAACCTTTGAGAAGGATTTGGAGCAATCGTTGTTGATTGGTGGAGCCATAGAAGCATGCAACGTGGTGGGTAAAACGAGGACGAGAGAAGATGTGTGTAGGTACAAAGAGAATGATTGTGCCTAAAAGCTAGGAGAGAGCAAGCAGGAAAGTTATCTCCGCATGCCATGTGTAGTTCAGGGCTAGGGTATTAGACGAAATGTAGGGGAATTTAGGCGTAGAATGTAGAGAGTTAATGGGCTTACCAATGATTAGAATTAATACTTAAAGCCCAACAAATGGGAGAGTTAATGGACTTAGATTTAAATGGGTCTAGTAATAATAGGACATTTAATATAATGATTATGTTGAGATAATTGAAATGATTGGATGAGAAATTAATAAGAAGAATGTAATAATGATTAGGAGATGAATTATTAAGATAAGGTTTATATAAATGTGTCTGAGTGAGTGATATTAGGATTTAAGCGGAACGAGAGAGAGAGTAGTAAGGTAAGGATAGAGGATGGTAGAAAAGTTAGTGATCAAGGGTTAATATAGTATAGTCAAAATAATACATAGGGAGACTATATGTTTGAGATAGAATAAAATGTGGTGTCTATGGGATAATCGTGAGGGAAGAGGCAGATTTGATTAGTGAAATAATACTTAGTTAGGCTTAGAAAGTACCTTATTGGGAGGGATAGATGAGTATTCAAAACAAGGGGACGCCATCACGAAGTGCTTTGTTTAACCAGCTAGGGAGGCCACGACTTATATAGTCAGAAAATCTATGATCCAAGATTACACTGTGGGCTATCCTGTTAATCTTCGATTTTTTATCAAAAGGTATAGTCTGAAATTGTACCCCTTGTTGTTCGGCTTGTGCCCTGTGTATTTGGTATAGTAGATGTTGTTGTCGAGGCCACTGATATGCATTTAAAATCAGCTGGAGAGTTGCTTGGTAATCCACCAAGATTGTGATACTTGAAAGTTTAAGGTCCCTGAGGGTGTTTAATACCCCGATAATGCTTTTCAAAGATAATTCCAACCTCGGACCTGAATGGTGAAAAACTCGCCTAGCGTGTAAAAAGGTGTTTTCTAGGTTGTTTTTGAGAATCCAAGCCCCTCCATGAAATTGGCTATTTTTGTCCCATGTAGTGCTGATCCAAATTATATGAGAGGTTTACTCCTCTTAGTGTGTGATCCAACACCTGAGTTTCTTGCATTACAAGCAAGCCAATTCTGATGAGCATTTTGTAGGTCCATCCAAAACTTAGCCTCTGCTAGTCCTTCTCAAGTCATTATCATTAGGTCTACCTGTATGTCCTGAATTACAACTATGTTCCTATGTTTCCATATGGTCCATAGTATCCACGGGAAATATTGACGAATTTCCTCAGGCACATGTGAATTCTTCCATATATTTAGCAGGTGGAAGAAATTACTCGAAATGAGTGTATTATGAAAACCCTGCAGAGGTGTTGGAAAATTGGCCAGTCTCCAAATCTGTCTTGTCGGGGAACAATGAAATAACATGTGGTTGATCATTTCTCTCGGATCCCCCACACACTTTTCAGATAGCAGAAGAAATTATCGTTCAAGATACTAACCTATCATTAACTGCTAGAGCTCCTGACAGAGCCTTCCACATAAATATTTTAATCTTATTGGGTGCTTGTAGTTTCCACAGGCATGTTTTAAGTATATTAAGTGGATGCAAATTCTCTTGGGGTTGGAAAATTCCTGCTTCGTTCATATTATTTGCCAGCCAGTAACCGCTCTTAATCGTATACAAACCAGACCTGTTGAAGCTCCAAATCCACTTGTCTTGAGAGGTTATATCCGGCTGGATTCGAATAATCTTATTAATGTCAGAAACATTAAAGTTGCCGTTAAAGCTTTCCAAATTCCATTCTGCAGCAGTTAGAAGGTCTGCTACTTTCAACTCCATATTGATGTGTGGGTTTCTAACTTGTGGTGGTCTTGGTCTGGTGTCCATGATCCAGTTATCTATCCAGACTAAAGTGTCACGTCCATCCCCAATTTTCCGAAGTAGTCCATTATTGAGCAAATTTTTACCATGTTGTATGCTTCTCCAACCATAAGAAGGTCGCTTACCTAATTCACTATTTAAGAAAGTCTGATGTCGGTAATAAATGGACTTGTATGTCCTGACAAATAAGGAATTAGGAAAATTTAACAGTCTCCATGCTTGTTTTGCTAGTAGGAGAATGTTGAATTTTCCAAAATCTCGAAAGCCTAGCCCTCCCTGGTCTTTTGATTTACACATCTGCCGCTACGATATCGAAGCAATCTTTTGTTTTTCTTCATCTGTGTTCCACCAAAAGGATCTGATAATGCTTGTTAGGTTTTTACAATTAGCTTTAGTAAGTTTGAAACAAGACATTGTGTAAATCGGTAGAGCCATAGCCACTGTATTGATTAAAACTTCTTTTCTACCTGCTGATAGTGATCTTGTGAACCAGTTGCTAGTTTTCTGCTTGATATTTTCAAGGAGAAAGCTAAAAATGTTTTTCTTAGAGCCTTTAAAAGAATTCGGTAAACCCTAATATTTCTCCATCCCTTGAGAAGAATGGATCTCAAGAGTGTCTCGGATCTGCTTTTCTAAGTCCGGTTGAATATTTCCAAAGTAATAGTCGACTTATTGAAATTAATCATTTGACTAGAGACTCGGGAGTATTCAAGTAGGCAATACTTAAGGGTCTTTGCTTCCTGAGCTGTTGCTCTACAAATGAATAAACTATCATCTGCATACAGGAGGTGGTTAATATTAAGTCTTGATGTATGGAACTGTATCCCAGCAATACATTGTTGATCCTCCAAATAGTTTAAATTATTAGTCAAGGCTTTCGTGCAGAGGATGTACAAATAAGTAAAAATAAGATCTCCCTATCTAATTCCTCTCGTAGGTTGAATAAGTCCATGCGCTCGCCCATTAACCAGTACCGAGTATGAGACAGTAGTTACACATTGCATAATCATATGAATCCATTTCTCGTGAAAGCCTAATCGTGTTAGAATGCTTTCTAGAAAGGGCTATTCTAACCGATCATAAGCTTTAGAGATATCCGTCTTCACCATCATGAGTTTGGAGAATCGATTATTCTTTGTCGTGATGTGGTGAATGATTTCATGTGCAATCATGATATTATCACTTATCAACTTGCCAGGGGTAAAGGCACCTTGGGTATCTGAGATAATATCTGTCAGTAGAGGCTGTAATCTACGCGTAATAATTTTGGAGACCACTTTATACATTATTGAGCATAAACTGATTGGCCTAAAATCCGTCATTTGCTTGGGCAATTCCACCTTTGGAATCAGGCTAATGTAGGTATAATTCCATTCAGGGGGGATACTTCCATGTTCAAAGATTGATTGGATTTCAAGTGTAAGTTGGGGACCAATTACCTCCCAATATCTTTGGAAAAACCTCGCCGTCATACGATCAGGCCCTGGTGCACTGTCTGGTTTAATGCTGAAGACTACTTCTTTAATGTCATCCAGTGTTACCGGCGCTAAAAGACTTTCATTCATGGGATGAGTGACTTTCGGTCTAACTTGCTGGGTAAAATTAGCAGAGTCGGTAGGATTAGTGGACTGGAAGAGGGCTTGGAAATATTGGGCCGCTATAGAGCCCTTAGAGCCTTCCAAGTAGTGAATATTACCTGATGAATCTTGCAGTCCATTAATTCTATTTTTAGAATGCTGACAGTTAACGCTAGTGTGAAAAATCCTGGTGTTAGCGTCTCCTTCTTTGAGCCATTTTTCTCGAGATTTTTGTTTCCAAAAGGCTTCTTCCTTGTGCACTTGTTGTAGAAGTTCCGTTTTAATTTTTGAGATTCGTGCAAAATTGGGAGAGCGTTTAGTCATTTCTTCTTGTAACCGCTTATTAAGCAACTCTACCTGTAAACTAGCATTTTTCTGTTTGTCCCTCTTCCAGTTAGTTATTCCTTTCTTGCACCGTTTCAGTCGTTCATATATGGTTAGACTATTATTTGGTAGGGTAGTGTTCCAGCATTGTGCTATAAGATCCGAAAACCTCTTGTCATGGATCCATCTCTTATCAAAAAAGAAATGTTTAGCAAAAACGTAGTCGTCTGCTATAAAATGTGTGAAGATTGTTTGATGGTCCGATCCCATTAGATCCATGTATTTGGTGCAAGTTTTAGGGAATTTCCGCCATGCCTCCGAGTTTCCAAAAGCCTTATATAGTCGGATTTGTACCCAATGAGAGTTTTTGTGTCCCACCTAAGAGAAGCATGAGCCTGATCTGTCAAACTCTTGCATATCACAGTCCTGAATAAGGTTCCTAAATTGCAACATAGATCCTACTGCGCGTGGAGGCCCGCCCATCTTTTCAGTATTATCTTGTATTTCATTAAAATCTCCAATGAGTACCCATGCGCTCTTGTGAGTATTACCTATATGTCGGATGTGGCTCCATAAGTGGTGCCTATGTTGTGGGTTCGGGTGACCATATATGAAAGAAACAAAAAACTTATGCATGCCAATTCTCAAACAAGTATCTACTATGTTTTTATTGATGTGAATTATTTTTAGATCTTCCTTGTTCTTCCAGAAAAACGCTAATCCACCACTGATACCAACCGGATCCACTATATGTGAATTTTGATATCCCAACCATTGCTGAACTTTTGATACATATTCCTTACCATTTTTAGTCTCCATGAGAAATAAATAGTCTGGAAATACCGATCTTCGTATTTCCTTAAGATGTCGAACTGTCAGGGTATTTCTCAGGCCCTGACAGTTCCAACTGAGTATGCTCATTTAGAAACCGGTGACCTTTTGGTGGCCACCTCACCCTTCTTACTTGCAGTAAAAGCAATTTCACTACTATTGCTTGTAGAGTCATAGAGTGCGTTTTTTATTTGGGATTATATCCTTGATAAGGAATTATCAATGAATATCTTTTCCTCACCATAGGAGTTACTAACATCATCATTCGGAGGTATGCTACACCGCACCCACTTGTGTCCTTTGAAATAGAGTAGACCTAAATAGTTTGTTTCTTGAATTTTCGTGTTTTGAGTTGTTTGGTCTCTTCTACGTTCTCTATATGGTTTTTAGATGCTTCTGAGTCTCATGTACATGTGAGCCTTGTGTTGTGGTTGTGTGTATGGTCTTTAGAAGGCACCTCTTCGTTCGTATCTACTGGATTTAGGTTTGACTCGCTAAGAGGAGTAGGCAAGGAAGGATGAGCCCCCAGTCTAAGTGGTAGTAGCGACTTTTGGGTTGCATTGGAAGTACTTGTGCCTTTAGTGTTTACTTCAGCTTCCGATGCCTTGTTGACAAGTTGTCTTGTCGTGGAAAAGAAGGATGAGATGGGGATGAAATCCAGGGACAGTGAACTCTATCATGAGTGAGTCGAAAGCAATTGAAGCAGTATTTCTTAACTCTTTCAAATTCAAACTTAATATGTATAACTTTACCATCAGGAAATATGAAAGCACGTTGTGGTCTGAGCGGGTCATTCAAATCATATAGGACCTTGACTCTAATATATTCATGTAAGTGAGTTCGATTTTCATCATAATCAACTTCTATGACTTCACCAATGGTACTCGCAACCACACTGAAAAGGTCAGCAGTATGGTGATGGATAGGGATGTTATGAAATCGAACCCACATCAGAACCTTTGAGATTTTATAATCTTCTGAGTAAGAATTTCGATGTTCTACTACTACTCCCCAATCATCAAAATTCCAAAGGCCTTGACGAGTCATGGATTTTTGAGACTCTTCTGATGGGAACTTGAATTGGAAATGGTCTTGAAAGATGACCGTACCCACAGTTTTAGAAAAGACTCTACAAATCCGTGGCATAGTGAGCATCACTTTAGCCATGTTTTGCTTTTTAGGGTTAAGGAGTCTTCCTACCAGAATGAAATCATGCTCCTGAGGCGCGATGTAATTTCCATTCAGAGGGAGATCTATCGGATCTTCTTCAACAATGTTTAGCGCTTTAAAGGCTTCTTGAAGGGAATTAGGCTCCATGAAGGCGAAGTTTATACCTCCAGATACTATCTTAGGGATACTAGAGTGGGCGAGACAATAAAGAAAGAAACATTAGAGAGAAATTACTAGGTATTACCTCGATTTATCACTTATAGGATTGCATGCAACTGGATCTATGATATTTCGGTCACTTTAAGCGAAATACAGAGAATGATAATTTCTGCTTTGATCTATTGACTTTTTATCCTTCTCCCTCCTCTGTTTTTGATGTGTATACATTTTAGCATATTTCATAGCTCTAATATAGTTAATTTTGCATCCATATTCATAGCATACTCATCATTTTAGAGCTCCTTTTGGTTCATTTGCATTGTTTGCACTTGCATTGCATACATTGTGCATTTTTGGTGTTTTTATCAGGAGTTTTTGGATACATTGGGGATGAGATTATGCAAGAAGTGAGCAAGGATGGACGATTGGCAAAAGTTTATGGTTAACTCGGCCTTGGAGGTGAAGTCATGTCACCAACTCGGCCCCAGAGGTGAAGTCATGTCGCCAACTCGGCCTCAGAGGTGAAGTCATGTCACCAACTCGGCTTCAGAGGTGAAGTCATGTCGCCGACTCGACCTTAGAGGTGAAGTCAGGTGGCCGAGTCAGTAAAAATGGGCTACAATTGATCTTGACTCGGCTCCGTTGGTGAAGTCAGGTGGTGAAATCAGCTCCGTTGGTGAAGTCAGGTGGTGAAGTCGGCTCCGTTGGTGAAGTCATATCACCAACTCTGAGGCCGAGTTGGTGACATGACTTCACCTCTGAGGCCGAGTTGGTGACATGACTTCACCTCTGAGGCCGAGTTGGTGACATGACTTCACCTACAAGGCTGAGTTAACCATAAAATTTTGCCAATCGTCCATCCTTGCTCACTTCTTGCATAATCTCGTCCCCAATGTATCCAAAAATTCCTGATAAAAACACCAAAATGCACAATGTATGCAATGCAAGTGCAAACAATGCAAATGAA
>OVAX01004046.1:0-15527 GCA_900406405.1 Lepidium africanum | reverse complement strand
TTCCGACGGAATAAAATCCGTCGGAAATTCCGTCGGTATAAGCCACTATTTCTTGTAGTGAATGTTCTGGTCCAATTCAACATAGCCAAGCGACTCTGTTAAAGCCGCATTATGCTCCACCAATTTTAGAATGTTTTCACGTTCCATTCTCAACTCGTCCTTAACACGAGCGAGTTCTTTTTCAGCAGCGTAAACCTAAATCTGGCCTCCACCACTTTGAGATGAGTCTGGCCGGCTCGGCCAGCGAGGTTAGAATTCCTCCAGACATTTCCATCTGGGTTGGTGCGGAACCTCTCGGGCTCCAGCAAAATGCTATTCAAGAAGGTGATAAACTACAGACACTTCGATAAAGTTAAAGTCAAAAAAGGCTAAGCAGTAATAACAACGAAACCAAACTCGGCAAAATAAACTCACCTGGAATAGCAAGTACACAGCCTCTTCATACTCCTCATGATTCTCCATTTGATCCGGAGAAGGGAGAAGCTCTAGAGTAGTCCTGATCTGACACATCAAATAAGCGCATTCCGTGCGAAACTCCAAGATTGATCTCGGGTCAGAGTGATTGTGGGAGAAGCAGAAGTCGGGAGCACTCCTTCCTCTCCCCTGAGAAACGTTAGAAAAGCCACCTCGAGAAGCTCCTCCAGGAGAAGCGATCCTAGGGGGAACCTCGACAATGTTCCGTGTCGGAGCAGTTTAAGATCTACAAATCCTATAAGATCCTCCAGAAGGACGAGCATTCATCCCATTGAGATTAGTGTTTAAACCCTCTTCAATATTTGAAAGTCAAAAATCATCAAGACCCATTTACATTTAAAGAAGGAGAGTTTGAAAGAAAACTGTAAAAGTTTGAAGTCAGAAGATAACTTTGAAAAATGACGAGTATAAAAGTTAGTGAAGAATGAAGTGAATGGTAAAAGAAGGATAGTGCGGTATTTATAGAAATTTACTGGAAGCCGAAACGACGCTAGAGTAACCCAATCGCAGGCTGACACGTGGATCAAAGATTCTAGAAGCATATAAACTTCCTAACTCGGAAATTCAGCTATAATTTTCCGAGTCTGGGGGGGACAGTTGTTGGAGGTGGATCCGAAATCCCACTTCGGTCCACAGGAAACAATGGGCGAATATTCTAAGTCTTGAACTCGGTAAGATTATCGAAGTGTGAACGCGGATATCTTCAGTGAACTCGGAAGTGCACTAAGCATTAAGGAAGTCGGAAGACATGTCATCAAGCAAAGAAATGGAAATTTTCCTATTCCGACATGGAAAATTTCTGAAAATCTAGCTAAGATCTTCCAGATAAGTTCATATCTAAACAACTGTAATATTTCATTTTTGCAAACTACTTTGTAACCGCCTCTATGATCTATAAATAGAGGAGCAGATCCTTCAAACAAAAGATCGACTTTTTGACACACACATTAAGCAATATAACTCTTCTCGACAATCTTCTTTGCTATTTTTGGTAGTCAACTTTTTCTCTTTAAATACTCAAGATTCCCTGCCCTTTCTTTCCTCTTTAAATCAGAATTTCAGATTTAGTACCTCTGTGCTAAACCCAGTTCGAACAAACATGGCTACTCACAATTCACTCTTCCTTCCCTTCTAGACTCTTTTTCTTATGGATAATACTTTTAAGAATCACAAATAAAGTCTTAGTTTCATACAAGTTTTAACCACAAGCCAAAAAAAATTGTTCAAATGGTAAATATGGTGTTTTTTTTCAATAATTAGATTGATAAAACCCAATTTATAATATAATATTTATTTTCTAAAATTTCTTTTAAATTTATCAGTTGTAGAGGGTAGAGATCAAATACTCATACAGAAATTATTAGCTAAATTATTCTAATTAGATTAAGAAAAAGTCGACATAAATATAATGTTTCTAAATTGTAAACAATAGCCAAATTCAAAAAAATTTCAAGGAAAAAAAGGAAGAAATCTGAATTTTCAGAAAAATGGAGTAAAGATTAGAGATGAGAGGTGGGTATTAAAATAGTATTCAAGTTGAACAAGTAATTAACACAATATTGTCGTCTTCTTCTCTACTTTATTTCTTCAACTTTTTCACAAAGGTTTTGGTTCACTACCACTAAACTTAATTAATACCTTAATCTTCACTAAACCGACACATATTTTTATTTTGTAAAAATAAATTAATAAGTCACACTACCTTTTTCCTGTCAGCTACTTAATATAATTTTATAAAATCTTACAAACTAAGACTTTCTACAGTAGATAATCTAATAATATATAATATCATCGAGACCTGCGATTACGGATCAAACAGGTCGGGTTAGGTCGGGTTTCGGTTATTTATCAAATTTTCAAATTAAACCGTAAATAACTGAATCACATTGCGGTTCGGGTCGGTTCGGTTACCGGTTACCGGTTAATTTAGTAATTAATTTTTGTTACCGAATCAACCCAAATCCTTAACTCAAAGAAAAAAAATCGAACCTGTGCAGAATCGAAAATTGAAGAAGGAGAATCGATGAAAGAAAAGAAGGAGAAGGAGGAGAATCGCAAAATGAGAAGAAGGAGAAGATGGAGAATCAAAGAAGGAGGAGAAGGAAAAGAAGATGGAGAATCAAAGAAGAAGCGGCCGTGAAAGAGAGAAGAGACTTTCAGAGAAAGAAAAATAAGAAGTGGCCGTGGAAGAGAGAAGAGAGTTTCAGTACTAGATTTAGAAATTTCGGTTAAACCGACTCGATCCGAAAACATAACCAAAATTCAAAACACAACCCTACCGAATAACCCGAAATAAATTTAACTATCCAACCCGATTTGTCCAATTTTCGGTTCAGATCGGGTCGGACAAACCAAGTCGGGTTTAATTCCCAGGACTAATACCATCTATAATATAAACTGTAGTTTTTTTAATATTTTGAGACTACATCTAATACCTATACTTATAGTTTATTGAATTTTGTGTAAACTTTATTATAAAAATATATATGATCCAGGCTTCAAACCATACATCTAATCTAACATATACTGTAGTTCTTTTAATATTTTTTGAGTAATTAGGATGGATAATGGATGAAAAGTCATACTAACCTCCAAGATCTATTAAAAACCAATAATTTATGATGTCTATAATCATATATAACTAGGAACAACATCGATTAAATTAAGTAGACCTTAATCTCTTCCTTTTATTTAATTACTTGGTAATTTGATCTATTCATTCCAACAAATAGTTGGACTAACCAGTTTTTAATTCCTTTTAAAAATTTTTAAAAATTTGGTATTGTTTTTTTTAATGGATTATCTGCTGATATTTTTGCAACTTATATAGAAATACATATAAATTAACAAAACGGTTCCCATTTTATATAATGTGAATTTAATAACCAAAAAAGAAATGGGAGTTATTACACAAACTTTAGGTTAAGGAGTTTCTATCACCCAACAAAAAAAAAAATTATTTAAGAAACTAAAAGAAGAGTTAATAATTAAGAGAGCTTAATTACATAGTAGATATCTTAGATAGTTTTTGCAGTAATATCTTTGATTGATGATGGTAAAGTCCATTAATTGTTTCTCTCTATGTTAAAGCTTGATGAGAGTGGCTATTCTTCTGAGTATAAATTTCTGAATCTTTTTGTACTTGAGCCAATGTAAATTCAATAGGACCGACCAATCTGCAAAAGAACATTGAAGTTCCCCAAATCTTTGATCAAATCTTAGACCATAAAGTTTCACTATAATTCACACCACAGAAAGAAATAATCACAAAGTCTTTGGATAGAGGCAAATGAACATAAACTGCAACAAAACTTGGAAACATTTATTTCCCAATTCTGTGAATTTTGATCTAAGATATATATATATATATATATATATATAGTTAGTATATGTGTGTGTAATACATTATACTAAAATTTACAATAAATTAATTAAAAAATCATTATATTTAATATTTACTACTTTTTGCTAGAATTATTACAATTCACTTGTGAGGAATTTTGTATAACATGTAGATACATAACAACAAAATCTAACAAGATAGAGAGAGAGAGTCTAGAAAGATTAGATTATGTTCGTCTTGTTATTTCATGGAGAAGGACATCTGACAAATCAACAAGCTAAAGACAAAATCTGTCAACAACATCAAAATATACATATATTTCACTTAATTTAAATATTCTATACAAATTTAGTGAATCTCATTCAATTCTCAAATTATCTCTTACTTCTTAAAACAAAGTTTTAGGGTTATACATTTCTTACTATACAATACTACCATAGTACAGTCTTCACACTTAGATCTCATTACCGTTAATTACAGTAATTTTATGAGCATCGACTACATAGTCAAGGAATCTGCTTTTTTCATGTTTTTTTTTTGTCTTTTGTTTTTTGTATGTTTTTTGCGCCTGAAAACTTTTTCCCGATTAAAATATTAGAACTTACATATTTCTGATGATACTTTATTGACTTACGAGTTACTAGTTACGAACACGAATCTTAGCTGTACTTAATTAAATGTAAACTTTTGAGTTTTGTCAAAGCATTTTTTTTCTTTTTTTTGTTATCTAATATTTTATTAATCCTGGTTAGGGAAAGGGTGAAGCATCATTCACCAATCCCTCATGATCACGTACAATCCAAAAACCACCATTAAGAAGGTGTGGGTCCTTCCAAGCAATGCTAACATTGCACTTGACTGAACCAATCTTAGGTTTTTGCCAAACTTGCCATGAACTCTAATTGGGTTTGTGGATGGAAATATGTTGACACCATGAGATGATGTCCTCCAATCATTAGCTTTCTCTACAGCCGTTGCTTACAAAATGTTTGCATTGTGATCAGTTCCAACAATCACCCTGCAGTTCCTTTATTTCCCAATTTCTCAAAGAATCCACAGGAAAGCATGCCCAAAAGTATTATGACCATCAATGTTATCATGCTGAGAAATTAAATTTTCTAAATGCTTCTCAATTGAGCAACTCAGACCAGCTGATGTCAACCTTAAATTAGCTTTTCTCCAAACTTGTGAAGCTGGTTCACACTCAAGTAAAGTGTGCCCAATAGATTCTGGCACTTGCTGGCAGACGGGACATACTCTCTCTACATTCATACTATGGTTTCTTAAGCATTATGTCACTGCTAAAGCACCAGATAGGGCACACCACATGAATGATTTGATTTTCTTATGAATTGTTCATTCATTTAATAATCAAAACATAAAATACTTATTTGAGAACACTTTCTTATCATTTATTGTAGTTGTAATTGTGGTAACATTCCAAATTTCGTACAGACGTACTTTATACAAAAGTTAAAAAAGATTATTTTGTCTCCAAAGATCTTGATTTAATAAAATAGTGTAGTAGTAAAAACTGAAACTTGTTTTTTCTTGGCGATAATGATTTTTTCCTGTAAAATTTTTATCATCGTTGATTAAAGCACGACGATCCGTAACTTCCAAAGCACACACTTTCTTTTTTACTTATGTATTTCGTTTTGTCGGATAACAAATTTTCTAGAACTCTTATTAGCGGATCTTGGTGTCTCATCAGTCAGAATAGTTGGGTTTATTGGAGCTTTCGCCTTCGTTACACCTTTGGTTGTCGTCTCAGTCTCTCACCGGTGGTTCAAATCCTCGACTTCGTCAGTTGCGCATTTCCATTATCTTTGGCAAGCCTTTATTTATCTTTCTGAAAATATAACGAGATTAAGGGACTTCATATCTCAGGTTTAGGTTGGGTCAAGACCCCTATCTCGTAACTCACTGAGTGCTTCTCTGTCTCTTTTCTGACTTTCATTTGTTTTTTTAGCCAAGGTAAAGTTTAATTTTTTTTTTGTCCTTTAGCAGATTGTTAAGCTTAGTCTCACAATCTTTAAGTGATCGATTTACATTCTTCTGTTGTGATGGTTGACAAAGTAGTTAGGTGATTTTGTGGTTTACTTCAATCATAATTTGAATATCAGATCTTAGTTGTGGTCTAAATAGTTATGCCAACTTTCTTCTAAGTTTCAGTCTTATCAACTTTCTTTTGAGGTTCAATATTTTGGAATTAGGTATTTCCTCAGAAGTTTACCAAGTAATAAGTGACGACAAAGAAAATTGAAATCCTAATGTTCTTAGAAACAAATTTTCTTTTGGTCTCAAAACAGATTTCATATATTTTCTTTTGGTTGTTTTTCCCTTTATTTGATTTTTAGGTTTATCTTTTTCTAGATGTCTAGCTTAAGGATTTTAAAATTTCTTCTAATTTTGTTTGGGAGAAATACCATAAAAGGCCATTAAATTCAAAAACGTGACAAACTAAACACCTACTTTAAAATTGCCATTTTAAACATAGTCTTCATGTTGACCAGGCTACTAAAAGTCCATTGTTAATTGCATTGTTACAGAGTTAAACTCCCATTAACGGTGTTATTAAGTGTAAATGATAGTGTTTTTGAAAGTTACAAATCTAGGATTAAAAACATAAAATCCCCAAATTAGAAACCTCAAAATCTTAAATCCCCAAATCAAAACTAAACAAACCCTAAAAATTGCTTAAAAATTCTAGCATCGTAGTTAAATCTTCATCTTAGAATCATTTGAATCTTCAGATGAGTTCAAATTTGGTGAGTTTTGGTTTTGTCACAGCTCGTGGTGTACCGTCGAGGTGTATGTGTGGCTTAGAGGTTGTAATGTTGACATCGAATATGCAATCAAACCATGGACGACCATTCCTCCGGTGTGTGAGCAAACGCAACGTGAGCTCCTGGACAACCAAAAACGATGTAAGGAGAGTTCCCATTTTTATTTATGTTGTAGTAATATGTTGAAATTGAATTCAGGAGATTCACAAGAAATTGAATTAGAGAATTGTTTATGTTGGATTCGTTACTTTGGGTTTTGAATGTGATGATCAACCAAACTGAAATTGCATAAGGGACATTTGTTTAAGTGGTTGGATGAGGTTGTGTATAAGGAGATTGAGAATGCTCTACCAGCTGTCATTGCAAATGAAATTTTTGAGTTAAAATCCAAAACAAATGAGGTAAGGAACATGATACAAGAAGTGAAAGAAGAAGCAGTGTTGAACAAACAAGAAATAAGGAAGTTGAAAGTGTTTGTGAAAGTTGGATTTTTGTGGATGTTGTTGCTTAGTATTGCATTGGTTTATGAGTTGTTTACTCAAGAGAAGAAAAGAGATGCTTTGTTACTTGTGTAATAGCAGAGTAGGTCATGGGATGTTGTGTTTCATTGTCTATGTTTCATTGTTTAACTATGTAATGGCAGGCAAAGTCTTTGGTTAACTAAACATTTTGTATTGGATTCCTTTGATTGAGTACCTATGATGCTTAAAGTATAGTAATGAAAGTGAATGGCAGACAAAGAGTAGTTGTTTTAAACTTTAAAAAATTGGAAAGAAAGTAAATGGCAGAAAGCATAATACTTTAAACTAATATGGCTTCAAAAGTGAGGTTTAGCACATGGTTTCACATGGTTGCAAAGCACCAGACCATACAAAAAACAAAACAAAATATCACATGGTTTCAAGAGGTTGCAAAGAACCAGACCATACAAAAAGTAAAATATCACCTTGTTTCAAGAGGTGTATCCGTAAGCTTAGGCTTAGGTTGAACAATTAAACCAACAAGCATATCCTTGTAAGCTACTCTGTGATCCTTGTGGTTCTTCAGCCTATAAGTTCTTCTATGCTCCTTCTCCATCTGGCTGTGATGTTCTCTATGGTGGTAGAACCCATGATGTTCCTCGAGTAGCTTGAACTTATGATGTTATATATCGTGGTTGAACTCGTGATGTTACTTGAGTAGCTTGAACCCGTGATGTGGTCTGAGAAGATGTTCCTTGAGGAGCTTGAACCCGTGATGTTGTCTGAGAAGATGTTCCTTGAGAAGCTAGAACTTGTGAAGCTTGAACATGAGAAGATTGGCCTTGCAAAGCTTGGCCTTGAGAATCTTGGCCTTAAGATGTTTTTTCTTGATGTTGGTGAACAACTTGTCCAAATAAGCTTCTCCTTGGCTCCTGATTTTAATCACCAGACAAACAAAGGTAATCAATATACAATCATATTTTTATAAGTACTAACTTGAACTTTTAAATTTGGTACTAACATGAACTTTTCTTGGCCGACCCCTTGGCCTCTTTGGTTGAGGCACAACCCTTTGGTTCTTAAAACCTTGCTTATTGTCCTTCTTCTTGGCAGTTGGAACAAATCATCACTTTGTTGTTGCGTGGCAGATGGGTACTTGAAGATGATGTTTCGTTGACCCCTTTTCTCGTAGCATTGTTGCTTGGTTTCCTAGGATTGCCTCTTCTTGATGGAGGTTGAAGAACACCTACTATGTTCACTCATGGCCACATAAGCATTCCTTGAACAGGCCGAATACCATCGACATATGTTTGCTACCTTATACTCAGAGGTGTGTCTATGTGTAAAAAAAAGGCATTCACCTCGGGCTCCCTCAAATAAATTTAATTTTTGGGGCCCCTAAATTTTTTCAAAAAATCTTATATTATAATAAATTTTCTAGTTTATATTATAGAAACAATCAGTTTTTTGATCTTCGTAAATATTTTCTTTAAGAATTGGATTATTTTTAGCGAGAACTAAGTTGTATTGAAAATTACGTTGGATTTAGTTCCAGTTATCTATGCCACTTTCTACTACCGTAAGTCTTCTCATTCATATCAAACGTGAAACAATCATCTCCATGCCTTATATCATACGTGTTGTTCATTGCGCTCCACCTGACACAAAACTGTGATCCATCAATCATCTTTTCAATCTCAGCATGCGCTTGTTTGGTAAACCTACACTTATCCTTCAGTCTCCCAGTAAGCACATATCTATTTTCATTCCTAACCATACATTGCCTTCTTATGTCTTCTAACATATCTAGCAATGGTTTCTTTTTAGCTAGCTAGATTGTCATATTAAACAACTAAAAGAGATTATACAGGATGTCAACAGCAAGTACCTACTCTACAGAAGGCCCTAGACCAAGTCTTCGGATTCTGTTTCAGTAAAGACTTATAGGCACCTGGATTATAACTATGCAGTGCACGCATGTGAAATTCAAATTCACCTATTGTGTAACTCCTTGCAATTTTCCAGAATAGTTTTTGAAGCTCCAAATAATGACTGTTCATTTTCCAATTCTCCATGATATGGCGTGTACACAACCGATGCTCAGCTTCTAGAGTTATATTCTTGATTGCCTTGACTAAATCCTGCAAGCAGATGCAACCAATTAGAACATACATTAAAAGGTTACATACTAATCAACTTTATATAGCAAACTAACCGACTGTTTGTCTGATATTATTGCCACATTTCTTCCACCCTACAAATCAAGAGCTACAACCAACAACCTAAGAAACCATTCTGAGTTATCATCGTTCTCTATTTCTACTACAACCCAATCAATGTGAACTTACCTGTTGTCTCCATCTCTACCTGTGGCAGGTAAAAGATGTCCTTTCACGTCCCATTTCAAAAATGCTCCATCAATTCCTATGATATACCTACACGACTGCTTCCATGTATCCTTCCATGATTTCAAAGCAAATAAACAGACGGAAGAACCTTTGTTAGCTACCAATTATTGGACGAAGAATGGTTTCTATCTCAAAAGAACTCCCTGGATTGCTTCTGAAGATTTCTGCTTGGTAGTCCCAAATACGTGTGAAGTGGTCTTCATGAATAACCTTGCTCTATCTAATAAATTATTATCTTCACCTTTGCACATTGGTCTTCGGTTACGTGCATGTTGTACTCTCGCTCAACCTCGTCAACCATCTCTTTCTTTATCATCTTATGATTCTTCAAAAACTATCTCTAAACAACCAAACAATGTTTCTAATCTTCAGCATCTTGCTATAACCTCACTTCACACATGTGTTTCCAGTCTCTAATATTCTGATTTGCATCTTCATTTGTCTCTTATTATACGAACAGTAGCATCTCCAGCTATAACCAACCAGACATTTAGCATTAATCTTGTTACTCTGAGACCTATAAAGACTAATGGTGTACCTTATTTTCAATGAGTACTTTAGCACAGCAAGCTTGAAATCTTGTGGAGAGTTGAACGTTTTCCCCAAGCTAAGAATCTCTTCGAGATCCTTATTTTCTCAAGGATCATCACCACCATCAATTTGATCATCTCCATCGTCATCATTGTGAGTTAAAGGCTCTGGAAATTTCTCCTCACACCAAATATCATCTCTGCTATCATCATCACTCATATCCACTTCTTTTCTCGCCTCGTCTCCAAACTCATCATCGAACTCCTCCGACAATTCTTGCTCGAAAATGTCATCGCCAACTTCACAGTCATCTCCACTCACATCCTCACGATTTTCAGTTTTGCTTTGACCTTCGCAGAACCGGAACAGCTACTGTTGCGACTACTGGTGGTGCTTCAACAGGCGGAGCTTCAACCGTTAGATCTTCAATAGGTGGAGCTTCCGCTTGGCTTTCTCGACGCTTCTTCCTAGGCGAACGAGGAGGCAACCGCATTTTCGGCATTTTGATCTTCAATTTTAAACAACAAACGAGAATTTGAAGAGAATCAAAGAGCTTTTAGAGTTTCTTTAGTTCTGATTTGGAGATTTAAGATTTTAGGGTTTCTAAATTGGGGATCATATGTTTTTAATAGTCAATTTATAATTTTCAAAACGATGATGATTACACTTAACGACATCATTAACGGGAGTTTAACTCTGTAACAATGCAATTAACTATGAGCTTTTAGTAGTCTTGTTAACGTGATAATTATGCTTAAAACGACAATTTAAAAGTAGGTGTTTAGTTTATCGTATTTTAAATTTAGAGGCTTTCTATAGTATTTTTCTCAATTTTGTTTCCTTAGAATTGTAATGCTTTCTTTTTTAATTAATGAGAAGAAACCTATTCTAATTAACCATAAGAGAGCAAACAAATACTACTAAATAGTAGTAGTAGTAGTAGTGAAGGTTGAATGAATGAATTTGGAGGATCATAAATTCAGTTTTGTTTCACTGATTGTAATAACATAAGTAACGAGAGACATGTGTGTAGTAGGCATATAGGCGAGCAATCAATCATCTATGAACGCATCAACATCTGAATCAAGAAAAAAAAACCCGCAAATCAAGGGAGACATCAAAAATTCAAAGTTAAAGATTCATTTGCTTTAAAATTTTGCTTTGTATTTTTTTTTTGTCAATAAAATTTTGTTCTTTTCAATCCTTTCAATTTTTTATTTTATACTTTTTCTGTTTGGGTGAATTTATTTGTATTTTCTTTCATATATACATTATGTATATATATCCGGTAAAGAAATTTTGGTTTTAAAAATTACGTTACTCCATGTATTTTTGTTAGAAATTTAGGAGATTAGGTTTAAAAAATACACATATACATTTATATATTCGTCTATAAAATCATATCTTTTTATATTTTTCTGTAGAGAATATCTAAATAAATATGGTCAATAGTTCTTCATCTACTAAACGCAGTTAATGCGACATTAAACATGGGCACTTTAGTAATTATATTCATAATCTAACCATATATTTAAAGAAAATGTTACCATTCATAGGCATTATACCCAATGGCGGATCTAAAAGTTTTGTTCACTGGGGTCAAAAATATAACATAATAACACTTTATAAAACTTTCAATTATTATTAAACAAAAAATATTTCAATTTCTTACAGAAATATCTTTATTCAACATTACAAAATTTTGATCACTTTTTCATTTAAAACAGATTCAAAAAATTTATTTTCAATAACACATACCAGACATTTACTTAAAATTTGATCTCCAAATGGTTTGCTTTATTTACAAAACAAACAAAATTTATATTGTTAATTATATAACTAAAAATAGCTTAAAAAACTGTTTAGCCAATAAATATAATGACGGCTATATAAAAAAATTTAACTACTTAATAACTTTTATGTAAATATAAAGATAATTTCTTTTTTTTTCACAAATAGTGACGAGGTAAAATAAAACTATTTTTTATTTCAAAAAATAATATTACAATAGTAATTTGGGTAATTTAAATTTTTGTCTACCACAAACTTATTAAATTAATATAGATATAAAACTACATATATCTATGTCTTTGGTTATTCGATTAATCAATATTTGTTTCTACTTATTTGTAACTCTCAACTTTGCCTAGTATCAATGGGAGTTCCACATTTCAAATATTATTATTTATGAATAAAAGACTATTTTCCTATAGTAAATAACAATTAGAAAATTTCAACAATGAAATACTATATAAAAAGTTACCTATTGAAAAATGTCTCTACAAACGTAAGAGAGAATAAAAATTTACTTACTAAAATGAGATTATGAATTTATAAGTGGTGGCAGTTGCTTCCATTGCCATACACATGCATCCGCCCATGATTATACCTGTTTTTTGAGCAACGTGTCAGATTAAATATCTTGAAAACGAATGCTAGCTACAAGAATTTATGTCGTTTTCTAGTTATATTTGATGAGCTAGCTCACGAACTAATCCTTTATAAGCACCTCGAAAATTACATTTGTCATTGTTAGGACAATTTTAATATATCATAAGCATAATTAATCATACAGTTGATTATATTCAAAGTTGTCTAACTTATCTTCTGAAAATATTGGGGTAAAAGTTCCCTTAATAGTTTGATTTCAAGTTGAATCAAAAGTAAAACCAAAAAAAAAAATTGAATCAAGAATATTTTATATTTTGCTTACAAATTATTCGGTTCACAAACTAAAAACACTCTTTTCTTTTTATTTTTATGACACAAATCGTGGTCTAACATATATATATATATATATATATATATATTAGAGAAGTGATTCTTATTAAAGACTTACGTGTTAATACCATGTTTAATTTCAACGTAGTTGATTACAGAGTTGCCATAACATTAAATTATAAAATTAACCCCAATATTAAAACTAAGTTTATTCTAATATTAATTTATTTAGTTTAATTTTTATATGAAGATATTAATAGATTTTCTAAGATATTAAAAAACATAAAATTATTTTGTGTTTTTTTATTTAATCTTATTTTTTATAATATAGATAAATTACTTATAATTTTTTTACCTATTGAAATTATTTTGTTTTAATTTAATTTTTATTTTAAAATTATTATGTTTATTCTAAAAGAAATATAATTTTCTCTTAAGTTTTAAAATTATCTGAAAAATTAGATAAGAAATTTTTTGTTTTTTTTGTTTTGATTTAATACTTTTCCAATTATTTAAATTTTAATACGATAAAAATAAATACATATTTTTCATAGTTATCAAAATTATTAATAATTCCTATTTCTATTGGAATATTAAATTTTTTTCGATATAAAGCAAAGTAACTAATTTCAATCCATCATAAATTTTTCATTCACCACAAACATTCATTGAATTTGTAGTATTTCTTTTATTTTTCTTTTTTGAGAGTCTTTTGTTTATTTTTTCTTTTTCATGTTGGCCGCTAAAAACTTACCTACTCAATTTATTTTTATCAGAGAAACCAATCTAATATTAGATTGCTATGAAATCAGGGTGAAAAATTGTAGGGCTATGGAGATCATTCAAAATCAATTGAGATGATTTTATTCGACAAAAAGGTTAATTTAAAATTGTTGGTAAATTAAAATAATACGTATTGTAAAAGTTTGATTTATAATTTTTATACTTTTATTCTAAGAAAACATGATAATAATGTTGGAGAAATATATTATAGTAAAGAGAAAAAATTTTGATAGAAAGATAAAGTAATAATATAAATAATACTTCGTAAGTGGATGAAAAAATTATTAATGAGTCTATTCAACCAATACGTGGTGATTATTTAATTTTTTATATATTTTAGGAGACATGAATTTTAAGGGTAAAAACAAATTGAGATGATTTTGGTATACGAAAAAATTAGTTTAAAATTGTGAGTAGACTAAAATAATATGTATTATCAAATTTTGATTACAAATCTTTTAGTTTTATTTAAAAAACATAAAACTATTGAAAAAGGGTTCTCATATTATGATTTTGTTAAATGAAAAGTTAATTAAAGCAATTATATAATATGATTTTATCTTTAGTGTTTTTATGTAATATTGTTGATTAAAAAGTAGATACCTAATTGTTGGATGTGGATCTAAGATCATACTTCAGTCCACATGAAACAATGGACAAGAAATCTAAGTCTTGAACTCTGCAAGATCTTTTGGAGTTTCATCTCGGACATCTGCTATCAACTCAGAAAAACTTCTTCTCGGAAATGCGCTAAAATGAAGGAATTTGAACAACACGTCATCAAGCAAAGAAATGGAAATTTTCCTATTCGGACTTGGAAAATTTCTGAAAAAATCGCAAAGATCTTTAGATAATGTCAAATCTAAACAGAATTGTTATATTTCCTGTTTTCAATCTACTTTGTAACTGCTTCTATGATCTATAAATAGAGGAGTAGATCCTTTGAAAAGAGATCGGCTTTTTGTCATTACACACTAAACAATACAATTGAACTCGATATTCTTACTTTTGGCAATTTATTTCTTCTCCATATTGATCGACATCCTTGCCCATCTTCCCTTTATAATCTCAGAGAAGATTTTGTACCTTGTGTTAAATCCTGCGCAAACACTAATGCATAAGATAATAAAATTTTAAAATTAATTAAAACAAAAATATTTATACGCGCAAGCATATACCTAGTATATGTATAACTATCAAGTTTGCATAAGACAAAACAAATTAACTTTTTTGCATTAACAATTAATATGCATGATATTTATATTTGACATTTTAGATTTTTTATACGGTTAAAAAATTAATAATTTTTTATTTTATCTAAACATATCACAAATTCTAAAGCAATAACTAATCATAAATTTTTATTTGTAAAATTTAAAATAGAAAAAAATACTACAAACTCAAAAAATATTATATAAGAATCTTAAAACATTAACTAAAATGATTTAAATTAAAATTTCTAAATAATCAGTTAAACAAAACAGATGGAATATATTTTTATTTTCTTTCATAATATTTAAGGATATTCTTATCATATTTGTATTTGTCATATCCACTATATTACTATTCATATCCATATCCGGAAATACAGAATATAAATATCCGTAGATATCCGTGAGAAAATATGGATATATGTATTTGTATCCGTATTAAGATTTTGTTAAAAAAAACTAAACATTTTTTCTAAAAACATAAAAAAGTAACAATTTCTTTCCAAAAAAAATATAATATTAGAAATGAATAAATAAAAAATTTTAAAAATATTTTTTAAAAGATTGAAAAATAGTATTTTTGGTATTAAAACGTAAAAAATAATTAAGAAAAAAATTTATACAAATATCTAGATCCAAAATTTGTATCATCCGCATGATTATCCGTTACTTGTAGGCCTGTTACGGAGCGGATATCCGGCCCTTTTTACGATATCCGTATCCGTATCCGTATCCAGAATATCCGTTTTCTGATCCGTATCCGTATCCGAAATTACGGATATCCGGACTCAGGATATCCGTATCCG
>OVAX01004045.1:0-15549 GCA_900406405.1 Lepidium africanum | reverse complement strand
GCAATAATACATTTTTTTTGTTTTAGAACCCCTCCTTTGGAACCCCCAATGGAGGTGGTCTTATAGTGAGCTTTGATGTGAGATCTGAAAAGTTCAATCCGATAAAGTTCCCTGTGGCTTGCGGTATTATTGATCATTTAGTTGCTTATGAAGGAAGTTTAGCCATTGTTAATCCTATGAGATATACCAATATTATTGATCTATGTTGCTTGAAAGATGGAGATAAACACGAATGGACGTATAGACACTTTGTTTTACCTCTTCCTACTGAAATAGACCAACAATGGAGGAATGAGCCATCTTTCCAAGGTGTTTGTGATTCCGGTGAGTTTATTTTCACGACTTGGGGTTTGCTTAAATCGCTTTATATTCTATATTTTAATCCGAGGAAAAACAGTATCAGAGTAGCTATGTATGAAGATCTCGTGGGTGATGAATTTAGACGCAGTTATGGACTTGGCAGAGGTAGGTTTAAGGTCGATATTATCCTAAATCACATCGAGACTCTCGCGTCTTACTAAAGCAGCACCTTCATCAGTTTGTCAATGATCTTTTCTTTGTTTTTTCAGTGTAACTTAATTTATATGAAACTATATGACTCTCTTTCGTCTTTAATTTTTCTTTGTGATATCTTTAGTTAAAGCTTTTTATGGTTTTAAGTTTTTAACACAAAAATGGTATTTCCATTTTACTTTTGTAACCTCTCTTTTTCATAATGAAAAAGGGCAAAAGCTAACATATTTACATTGAACAGTTATAGCTCTAAGTAATGTTAGTTTTTTCCACTTCTTTTGAACATCATCATTGAAGCCGGTAAGTTATATTGATGAATGTATCTTCTGGACAAGGAATAGTTAAGCCACCCGTTGGATGATCGAATCCAAACTCTTCCTCGGATTTACTTAGAAGAGCTTGAAATGAAGGCTGCTTTAGATATGAGATTGGAACGAAGTATCTCTTCTTTTGGACTTGGTCTTCACAAACGTACACAGCAAGAAACCCCTTTGGTGCAGAAACTGTCCTTTTGATTGTAGCCTCTATAGAAAGACCAATAATCTTCTTTGCACCCAATATACCTCTGAGAAAAACCATGTTTTGAGTCTGAAAAATCTAAATTTGAAGCTTCTGATAAAGGTTAATTGGATGCTCAGATTCAAGGTTTGGATTGCTTTACTACTTGGTGAAGAGTTGGTTCTGTATCTTAGATGTATAAATATATGAGTGAAGGACGACGTAAATCACCCTGGAACCATTAAAAGTATGGGCGGGACATACATAAAGATAGTTTCACATGGTTCTGTCTTCTAGGTAAGACAGATGGCAAGCAAATAAAACTAACGAGCAGCATCTTCACTTCACAAGGGTTTGTTTTCTCCATGTCTGTATAATTAATGCAGAGAAAGAAATGAGATGTTCAATAGAACAACATAATGAGTGTTAGAGACTTGTTGTTCTGTTGTTGAGCAACTTCAGGTCCCCACTTTTAAGTTCTTCTTAAAAATATATGTGAGGAGGACAAAGAACAAGCCAGCTAATCATCACAGAAATTTTGTATTTGTTCTTGAAAAACATTGAGAAAGTAAGCACTTGTGGAGATTATCCAAATAGACATTAATGCAAGTTTTCCAAATGGTAAAGACAGGACCATGTGAAATTATGTTCTAGTCTGTCCCACACATCTTCAAGAAGACCACAAGTTTCAGAGAATTTTTCAGAGAGATTTCAACTCATTCATTGATCTTTCTATATATATTCACACATAACATTCTTTGTATCATCAACCAACAACAAGAAATCCCTTAACTTCAATCTTTTCATACCTTTTTAAAAGCTTCAAAAGAACTCAAAGGTTTTTATACAAAATAAAAAATAGAAATGGCATTGGTGAGAAGTCTGTTAGGTGCAAAGAAGATTCTAAGCCACTCCACCGTAGCAGCTTCTATGATCAAAGGAACAGTTTCGGCCGCACCAAAAGGGTTTCTTGTGGTATACGTAGGAGAGAACCAGAAGAAGAGATATTTGGTGCCAATCTCATACTTGAACCAACCTTCGTTTCAAGCTCTGCTCAGCAAATCGGAGGAAGAGTTTGGGTTCGATCATCCGATGGGTGGGTTAACGATCCCTTGTCCTGAAGATACCTTCATCAGTGTGACTTCTCGGCTCAGATGATGATAGTGATATCCAACATTTTGTTCCCTTCCGAGTTAGAGATAGACTTATTCATTGTAAATATAATTTTTTTTCTTCTTGAGATAGTTATTCTAGAATTTTATAAAGTGGATTCCATTATTAATACGATCATTGCAAATTCATAATGAAGCGATTTGTGCGAACTAAAACCCAAAACATTTAAAGAACCAATTTAATTATAGTTAAAGGCGTTTTGCCCGATAAATATAAGTTACTGCAAATATCATCCGGATCGTGGTGTGCAATGGTAGCGCGTCTGACTCCAAATTAAGGGTATGAATGGTAACCAGAGTGCGGGGCGTATTTGGTATACGTGGTACGGATTCTTAAAATTGTCACCAATCAAATAATATTGCATTCAAAGTGCGTTTTTTGTCTACAGCAAAAAGTAAAATACGCTACAGTATTTTTATGAGTAAATCATGTGTTTTGTTAATACGCACCTAAAAGGCAGTGTTTTGTGTTCGATTTAGAATTAGAAACCTAAGACTTTTCCAATCAAATTAATTAATATTTTAGTTTTTTTTTTTCAACTTTACTCTTATAATTGGATCGACAATGCATGATCTATAGCCAAATCTCATATCATAAAATCTCTTTTTTTCCCTAGCATCGGGAGGAATCAAACCCGGGTACCTGAGGATTTGTAAAGTGACCACTATCACTAGACCACTTGTCCTCGGCAGTTAATATTTTAATTTAATATTAGAAAAATTACAGGGAATATCAACAAAAGTTTTAGTATTTAGTTTGTAGGGTAAGACCAGCGTTCTAAAAGACAACCGTGTATAGGACGTATATACAGCATATATATGTTATACAATATAGAACCGTATTATATTTGTACTATACAGTATAGTTATATGGTGGAAAATAATATGGTCATATATACACTGTATAAACAGCATATATACAATATTGTATATACAATTTCTGTATTTTCTTAATTGAAAAACTTCTTAGTAAAACTATATCGTTTTATAAATTAACCCTAAGTTAATTACTTAACCGTAACTTAATAACTTAAACCTTTTCTTTCTTTGTCTTATGTCTCAAAGCTCTACTTTGTCTTACAGACTTGCAGCTTTTGATTTAGTGTCACTTTGCCAGGCGTTTCTATCTCTTAATTTTTTGAATTTGATGATAAAGGAGAAATTCCTAATTTTGAGTTTGAGTTTTATGATGATCACATTTAGATTTATATGGAAATAGAAGAACATAAGTTTGAGAGTTCAATTGTGTAATTTTTATTATTTGACATTGCATTTTAGAGAATTTTTTTTTAGATTAATATTTTTTAGTTTGTATTTCTTTTAAATTTTTCATAGTACATATTATGAATCATTATTATTTTCTTTAGAAATATATTCATCGTATAGTTTCCGCATAAACGGCTGTATATACAGATCTACCTTATACGGTGGATTTCCGTACATCTAGCGTATAGCGTATTTTTGAACACTAGGTAAGACTAAAATGTAGGTTACTATGTCAAAATTTTTGACATTTACACCCCTACCAACTTAGATAAAGAAAACTATATTTTAATTGATTTTCATTAGAGTAAAAAAAAATCTTCATCTCTCTCCATTTCTTCTCCACCGCCGTCAACGTTAACTCCTTCCAAATCTTTTTTGCTTTCATCCCCATCTTTTTCTTTTCGAGTTCTTAGCATCTATCTCGTTGCAGCATCGACTCGTCTAACAGTCCTATGCCGCCACAGCATGTACGAATCATCGCATGTCAAAACTCTAAATAGACGGAGGTTTGTTCTTTCTTCACTTTCTCAAACGGCGACACCGTTGCTTGCGTTTTAGTTATAAGATTACCAGAGTTCTTTTTCCTCGGTGATTTACGCATTTATGTGGGTTATGGTTTCTGGATTTCAAAATTTTTTGTTTGGAAAGCTTTCATTTGTTTGGTATTTTCCTATATCCCATTGTCGTCTCTCTGTATCGCACATCGGTGTAGGGGCAAGGTTTATTCTCAAACGTCGCCATTGTTATCTAAAAAGGCAACTCTATAATATCTTTTGTTCCTCTCTAGATTTAATAAGTTCAGCTTCTCTCTTTTAATTCCAACCTCCATCTTTTTTATTTCTTAATTGATTCAGTTTTCTCAATGAGACTAATGTTTTCATTCCACAGTTTTATCAAGTTCAGTTTATGCTTTTTATAAGTTTTGAAATCAGTTCAGTTTTCATTCCGCAATTTTGAAATCAGTTCAGTTTTTAATAAGTTCAGCTTCTCTCTTTTGATTCCAACCTCCATCTTTTTTATTTCTTAATTGTGTCATTTTCCTCAATGAGTCTAATTCAGACGATGTTTTTGCAGTTATTTCCATGTTTTGCACCAACACATTTGGTTTGCACTATCTACTTTATTTGCCTATTCCTCTCACGTCACGTTTTGTGCAGGATATGACATATGATCCAAGCCAGGCTAATGCGATCCCACCAGATTCTGTAAACAACATTGTTGTTTTTTACAGTGTGAGTCATATTATATCGACAAGTACTTTGTATATCTATCACTTTCTTCTAATTCCTTTCATCCAAAACGTCAGTGGGTGTAATGGCATTCCATGGTCAGAAGCAATGGTGAATAAATCACATGCGCCTGAAATTTTGCAGCAGCCCAGTAGCATAGTAGTAAGTCTTTTGGACTCATATTTACAGTTAACAATACATTTTGCACCTATTTATATGTTTTGAACATAATCACTGATTTTGTCAAAATATGGAGGTGCATCTTGTTCTAGGAGATAATTCGGCTCGTACACAATATCCACATCCGCGACATTGTTGTTGCTGGGTAACATCGAAGGCCCACCAACTTCCATTGTTGTCCCCATCATTGCCAGGCCAATGAGTTCCTCGTTGCTCTCTGCAATGCCCATTACCATATTATTTTTAGCAGTTTTTTATATTGTTATCAGCAGTCACATTTATTTTGCGCAAAAAGTAACATTTTTTGCATCCCTTTACCCATTAAAGTGAAGCTATCATCATCCTCGGAGTCCATAAGATTCAGATCAATGGAATCCGAGTCAGTCCCGGCTTTCATGCCTATCACACCGTTATCGTCGTTTGAAATTAATGTAATTGAATCCATTACCATATATCCAACATCAGTCTCTTTGTTTAGGTCTACGCCAACTCCACCTCTACAGTCACTACCCCCAACCAACATGGTTTTGCTACCAACCAATGCCTTCCAGAAATCCAATGCATTGGGCCCAATACACAGTCCACTACGGCTCATATCATGCGATTAAGGGGGTATTTCTTTGGCCTTCCCCTTTTCCCGTGCAACATCTAGCCCATCACCTACAGCTGCAAAATATATTTTTTACACACACTATGTATTGTTTACAGATAAAATGGTATTTTACTCATAACCTTTGTTTTTGCAGATACTTTATTATTTGTACACAACCTATGTGTTTACGCAATTAATTATGTTTATTTATGTTATATGTAGTTAGTTTTGAATCAGAAGTTCTTAAGCAACAAATTCTTCAACTGGTTCTAATGATATATGCAAACGAATCAGTTGACTTCAAATAAATTAGTTATCTGATAGATATTTGTTTTGCATACATATAACGGTGTAGTCTTCTTACTAGTTCACAAAGATCGTCGAGTTAGTGCAAGATAACCTATGACCATTCACTGTTATACTTATTCATATGTCATTTAATGTGTCAGCGTGTTTCATTTTGCATACATCTTTTTCACATAATTTTGCAGCTAACATTTACGTTTCTAGCTAACATATATGTTTGCATCTAACAAATAATTTAACACGGGCACATAAGATCTATGTATCTCCTCATTAGCTTATGTGGGCCAGCACAAATCTTTTTGGGCCAATAAAGAGATCTCTTCATTTCTTTTTTTTTGCTGGGTTAATATGGTATGTGCACACACCATGGTCCACTGTTATTTGTTGAATTATAAGAATGTTATGTTAGTTAGTGAATTAGTTTATGTATTTATGATATTGGGTTAATTTACTCTTAATATTATTCTATTAATTATATAAGAAACTGTACAATATTAATAATCACAAAAAATCACAAAAAAAATCAAATATATTTAATTCTGCGTATGAAAATATAAAAAAATTTATAATATGAAACAAAAAAAGTTTTCTATAAACATCTTATAAAATGAAGCATTATAGTATACTAGCTTTATCAAAAGCATAAGTTGTACAGTTGCTAACTTGCTACAACATATTAGGAAGATGTTAAAACTATCTTCTTTTTTTTGTTAAAGATTAAAACTATCTTCAAATACATCCAATTCATCTATATTGAATTACTAAAATATTGGTCGGGATTCAATCAGTTGCAAAGACAGTTGTTGAACACTATGTATAGCCACGACCAGAACAAGCCAAAAATCAGCCTCGGGGATACCAACAGGGACGTAACCTTCAATATAACTTAACAAATATTTTCTCATTAGTCTTCCAATTGTTGCTCTAAGATCATAGAGTGTGAGTGTTTTTTTTTTTGAACATTGGAGTACAATTGGCCAGTTCATTAGTAAAGTTGCTACATAATGTAAGCAGTAGAATTTGATCCTTTGATGTGCAAGTGTGTCTGTCTTTAGTAGATTTACCACATGCCACGAGACTAAAACGTGTGAGTATTTTAACTATACTTTTACACTTTTTGGATCGATTATTGAAAAATAACAAAGCCAAAACTATTTCAATCAACCTTCAATTAAACTTTACTTAGCTCAAACATCAAAATCATTAAAAACAAAGACATATATAATTTTACGGAAATAACATTACTGATTTTTTTTTAAATAAAACATGTTTTGAGTATGTTATTAAGTATTTAAATATAAATTTTTAAATTAGTATACAGAAAAAAAATCAAAGCCGGCTTAACTTTTATTTAGGCCCCTGGCCAAAATTTTAAACATAAACAAAAATATTTATAAACCATAATTTATTTTTACCTTGTAAAAAACAAATTTATTATTCCCTCTGTCCATTTTTTTGTTCGGCAGAATTTTTTCTCCATTTTTTTTGTTAACAATGGGTTACAACTGATCGGTCTATTAGCCAAGTTTCTACATAATATAGACAGTAGGACTCGATCCCTGAGTATGTAAGTGCGTCTGCCTCTAATAGACTTATCACCTGCTACTAGACTAAAGGCCACATGCAGCCCATCCTCCATTTAAATTAGAAACTTTTAATAAAACAAATGAAAATTTCAGAAAAATGTTGAACCATTTCTTTTTGTGTGAGTCTAGGCCCTGGGCAGTTGCATAATTTTTCTGTGCTCCTAAACCGGCTTTAAAAATATTATTGGATGTTGGAGATGGATCTGAGATCCTATTTCGGTCCACGAGAAACAATGGACGAAAATTCCAAAGTCTTGAACTCGGCAAAACCTTTGAAGCTTCACCTCGGACATCCGATATCAACTTAGAAGAATTTTTTTTCGGAAATTTGCTAAACAAAGAAGAAGTCGGACGACGCATCATCAAGCAAAAAAATGGAAATTTTCTATTCTGACATGGAAAATTTCCGAAAACCTAGTTAAGATTTTCTAGATAACATCGAATCTAAACAAATTGTAATCTTTCCTTTTTTGAATAGATTGTAAACCGCATCTATGTTTTATAAACAGAAGAGCAGATCCTTCAAAGAAATGATCAGCTTTTTGGCATCAAGCACTAAACAATAAACTTTACTCGGTATTCTCTATTTTGGCAATTACTTTCTTACTCGAATTGATCAGAATCCTAATCTATCTTCCCTCTATAATATCAGAGCTTAATTAGAACTCTTGTGCTAAATCCTACTTGAACATTGGAGTAATTAAGATATTGTAACCATATATCCTATAATAATATTTTGAATATTTTAAAGTTTATTTGATTATGGATTTAAATATAAAAGTAATATTGTGGCTCTAAAAAGGTTATAAAAATGGGTCTTCATAAAAACAAAATTTATTACGACATTTACCATGTTATTGATAAAAGTTCTTTACTATTCCACATTTTTCTATTCTTTGTTTCCTCGTAAATATTTTTTTTATATCAATTCCTCATAATTCTTCATATGCAATTGGTAAATTTGGAATTGAATATGATGAGAAATACAAAAATTCTTCAATTACGCATTTATTTGTGGGATAATTGTAAAACTAACTCAAATTTGATTTAAATGCAAAAAAAAAAATATATCTTTTGAAATCAATTGCAACGGTAACCCATAGGGTAATGAAGTTATAATTTTTTCAAAAAAAACTGGAAACGCAATTACATATACTCTTATGGGTATATTGCAGACTTTACGTGAAGTATACTATGATGGTGCTGGTTTTGGATCTGGATCTGACACTTTCTGATCCAGATCTGATGATTCTCGATTCGGATCTGATATTATTTTGCAGGTTTCACCAGTTTTGTATATGACGGTTCTTCTTCTATCGTGATTGTTGTGGTGTTTTCTAATTAATGCTTTGTTTTTTTAAAAATAAATCTTAAAAATTTGATTTTTTTATATCTAAGATCTCTCTGAAAGTTTATCATTTTTGTTGGTATTTTTCTTGTATTTTCTGATTTGTGGATGTAATATTAAACTGATTTTTTTTGGTATTTTTTTGGTACTTTTTTGTATTGTAGATGTTTGATTGAACTACTTGTATTTTTTTTTCTTTTTTGTCAACAATTGGATCAACAATGCCCAATCCATAGCGTAAAGCATACCCCTAAAATCCCTTTTTTAAGCTACCATAATGCAGCGGGTAAGAATCGAACCGTGGTGCCAAGTCATTAGCTGGATCATGCTAACCACCAGACTAAGAACAACTCGTCATTTTTTGGTATTTTTCTTGTTGAATATTTTGTAGATGTTAGATTGAATATCTTGGTATTATTGTTGAAAATTTTATTTTTGGTATTCTTGCTTAAGAGTTAAAATTTGTATGACTGTTTTAGTTGTTTTGTTGGAGAATTTAGTAGACTTTATGTTGAGATTTCATTTAAAAATTTTGATTTCAGACTTCTGTTGTAGACTTTAGAAGTAGACATCGTTAGCAGATTTCAATCTTAGATTTCAGTTTTTGACTGTAGTAGTAGACTTCTTTAAAATACTTCATTCTCTTATTTATAGACATCGAGTCTGTTAGCGAAATAGTACTCTTTTCAAAGGGCTATCACTTTGAAAGATTCTTCCAAATCGTTCAAGTGTGGGTGTAGTTATACCCTTCCAGACTTTGCAGCCGGTTTTGCAGATCTTCTTCGTAGAAATCGAACTCCACCTATGTTGGCATATAAATGTGGTAAGGGTTGTAAATATGTCGTCAAGGAAAACATATTGAAACAAGTATTATCATGTGTTATGCACAATAGATTTTTTAAGGAATTTTAGGAAATGCCCTTTTTGGCATGTCCCTTTTCAAAAAGTGTCCCCTCATGCCTATTTATCTTTCCCAATTTTCAAAAGAAATAGTAGGTTTTGAAAAGAGGCATGTCAAAAAAGATATTTTTGAAATTCCCTTTTTTATGTATTGTTTAATAATCAGAGTTGTTGGTTTTTAATACTTCTCTTGTTTTATTTTTCTGCAGACACAGGTGACCCACTTTGTTTGCAAAAATTTTAGTGATATCTGGCCACGTTGGGACAATGAGGATGAGGAAACATTGGCTGACAACATCATTAAGGTTGTATATGGTGAGTTTATGCCTTTGATATAGATATGGAAAAAATCTCATTGGACAGCTGAGGGTGTGCTTGTCGAAAAGAAGAGTGGTGGGTCGAAGAGAAGCTTGGAGGAAGAAGTGGTGACTATAGGGGAAAAGAAGTGTAGTCACACTTCAGCTTCTTATGTGACTATGATTGATACCATGTACGTTAATAAATTGAAAGAGTTTTTGGAATATTGCTGTAAACAGATTGTTGATTAGCTGATGGAGAGGATTAGTAGTGGGGAACCGACGATGGTAGAGGGTTTAGGCTCTCTAGGTGGCAGACTATCAGTATTGAGGAGGATGTGGTAGAATTGTAAGCAGGTGAAATCCAATCAACATGTGCATGGACATGCAGCCAATCCGAGTGATGACAAGACCACTCCGCCTGTTGGGGTTAGTTCTGATCTTTCTCCCAAAAACAGAAGAGTTAATGTGAAACGTAAAACCAAAGAACCAAAGAAATCAAAGTAGATTTGTTTTGCTCTATTTTACTCGGATTTGCTCTTTGTAATGAACCCTTTGCTTCTGTTAATGTGTATATCGGTTTTAGTTGTGTTGAACTTTGGTTTGTTTTATTATGGGTTTTATGTATTAATTCTGTTATGACCTTCTTGTATTATATCATGGTATATCGTTGAAATAAAATGGTGATGTCATGTTTAAATATCGAATTTCCGGGAACAATCAACATGTTCCAAGTGAAAGTGTGAATGGTGAGGTTAAACTAAGTGTTGTCATAGTGGACAATAAACAATGTGGTATGGACTTTGATTTGGTTCAAAAGGAGCAACATGAAAAAAAAAACAAAAAATCTATTGTACAAGAAATAGCACGTGAAAAGAGTGAAAGGGTGAGAAAACTTGCTGCTACAAAGTTGAGTCCATTTCAAGGAAATAGCATAGTGAAACAATTCATCCAAAAAAAGACAAGTGGTGGATATGATCCCTTTGAAGACATTGACCCTCAAAATTTCACCAAATTCAAATGATTCGCTTGATCTTCAACTGTAAGTTGACACATGATCTCTTTTCTAGTCACATGAAGATTTGAATTACTAATAAGCTTTTATTGGTTTACAGATATCAACCAAAACGAAAGAAAGGTGAACACCCCAATACTGCACTCAATTGGTACACTGCCCTGCAAAAACCTCAAGACTAGCTGGTGACACGGTAAAGCAGACTTCATTTATAGACTTTTTCAATTGATATATGTAGTAAAATTCTGGTGCAGACTTTTGTAGTGTTTTTAATTATATATTGATTGTTTAACACCTTTTCTATCTGTTGCAGGTTTGCAGCAGATTAATATATATTCATATATATATATATATATTTAACTATATATATCTTACATTTCATTTCCATAACTTTGTAATTATATATAAGATATATAGCAAATAAATAGACTAAAATCAAAATATGTAAAAAGAAAAAATAATTGTGTTCTTCGTCGAGGAACAAAAATTTCAACCAAAAACGACAAAATCATCCAAATCATCACAATCCAAGCGAAATCTACCCTATTTCTAACTAGATTCAACCTAAACCAAGAGTTATATAACCCAATTCGTCCATTCCATAACCTATTTCAAAATCAAACTCAACCCAAAAAAATTGAAATTGTCAAAAAGTTTAGAAGCTTACATGATTTGTAGTGAGATGAGGTGAGTTGGGATTGATTCCGCCGGTGGTGACGCATTTTCACGGCAAGGATAGGCCAATTATCGCTGCATTTTTGAGAGAAAATGGTTTGTGGTTCGAAGGAGAAGAAGAAAAGAAGTGTATGGAATATAGCTTATAAACACATTTCGACGGAATAGCCATCGGAGTTCGTCGGTTTGTAGGGTTTAGTTTTGCGTAAAACAAAGCAAAAAATTTTGCCGCTTCGTTTTCCCTCCAATTTCGTCGGAAGCCGTCGGTAAATTCCGACAATTTTTGACGGGATTTATTTATTTTTTAAATTTTTTTTTGCTAATCTCATAAAATATTTTAAAATTAATTAAAATCATTTTCAAAATATTTTTGTTAAATAAAACTATTTTTATAAATGTTACGAAATATAAACATATCGGTACGTTCCTGAGAAATTATTAAACGAATTATACATTCTTATTATAGAAATCTTATATGAACTACAGAGTACTCTGAATCACTTCCATACGAGTACTCTGAATCACTTCCATACTTATCAGATTCCGTGTTAGAACTATCTTGAGACTCTTCACCAAACTTTGGGACTACATCATCATAATCATCATGTACTGTCCCGAGCACTTGGGATGTCATATCTACGCACAGGTCAACCCCGAGTGAAATCTCAAGTGGGCCTAACGTACCAGATGAAGTCTGTGCATTGCATCGTGTTCTGAATCACCGTATAGTCTTCCTCTGGTGGTAGTTGATGTCACAGTGATCCACTCATCAGACCAGGATAACACTCGGGAGATAAGACACTTGGTCGGCCTAGGACGCAAGTATGAACGGATCGTACTTTTCTAGCTTCCTTCTTGAGTTTACAGATGTGACACCAAATTCATCAACAATTACACCGACTCCCAGAATAGAGTTGTACCAGTCATAGTATAAGAGAATGCACTTTAAGTCAAGCATCCTAGGGTAGTGAACCTCCAATATCTCTCCTAAAACACCATAGTATACCATATCGAGGTAGAAGATATTCTGTAGTCACTTGTTGGTCTTTTCATTCCTGCCCTCAAAATTTTGAAAGCGTGACCGTGAGTGAAATACATAGGAAACGCTTTAGCGACTAATAGAGGATATGTTACAAAATCTTCTAACCGATTGGGAAATGTTTGTCTCATCGCTGAGGCATGTGTGACCTATAATTTTTGTTTCAGTGTTTATTAGATTAAAGGTTTCACCCAATGCACGGATATCACAACTCAAGAAACTCACATAAATTTTTAACCAGTCAGTGAACTCGTCCTCCTTCGTATTTTGTAGTTGTTCTTCAAAGTACTGCGGGTAAGCCGTAAAACTTTGTGCCATATATAGATTGCAAGTAAGGTAATAATGTAAGCAATTGATTTAATGAAATTTAAGGCAGTAAAATGTAAGCCCATACTACTAACCTTTCAAGTTCTCCTATTTCAGGGCAATTAGTTGCAATGAACATATGCACATATGAAATTTAAGGCAGTAAAATGTAAGCGCATACTACTAACCTCTCAAGTTCTCCTGTTGCAGGGCAATTAGTTGCAATGTACATATGCACATATTTAATCTCGGCTGGATTCGGGGTTCTGCGAACGAGTTTTCCACTCAGTCGACTAATATATGAAACTATATCTGGCACAAATGCTTAATAAATAGGCTGCTCCCCTCCATCATCGTTTCATGGTGGTCACCGACTCTTAGTCTGAACATTTGACGGAAAGTATAACGAAGCGAAGTTTGCAGTTTCTTCATTAATACATTGGGCAACAATGGACCCTTCGACCCGGCTCAAGTTTTTTACTTTCTTCTTCAGCTTGAAAATATATCTTTCAAATGGGTATATCCAACGATATTGCATTCGCCCCAAGTTCTGTTAAAAAAAATATTATATTCCAAATAACACTAAATAAAGTAATTAATATATCCGTTAAAAAATTATCAGCTTCACGAGGGAGATGAACAGGCAAGTAGTCTATTACGTCAAAAAATGAAGGGGGAAGTATTTGCTCAAGATTGCATAAGATTATTGGAATCTTATCATTCAAGTTTTTGATTCTGTCTACGGTAAGAATTTGTGAGCATAGATCACGGAAAAAGGCGCCGAGACCTGATTTAAGGAAAATAATCTCATCACTTACGAAAATATATTTAAATTTTTTTCCGTAATTTGAAGGTTAGGAGAATACCTGCAAGCGCTTCATGTACATTTCGTGCCAATAAATAGGCGAATGCAAAGAGGAAAAGTCGTTGCATTACAACATGACAGTCATGACTTTTCATACTACTGAACTTTTCTTCACTACTATCAACGCAGTTCTGAAGGTTAGAAGCATACCCAGCGGGGAATTTTACCTTGAAAATTAAAAAAGCATCCTACAAGGGAAAAAATCTCATTTGAATTAATATTGAAAATTAGAATCACATATATGGGGAGAAGAGAACAAACTTTTTTTCTCTACTCAATTTGAAGATATGTATTGGGCCAACGTTGTTGTTCTCTCGTATATGCAGTGACTTCCTATCACATAATTCCGGTAAATCTAGTCTTGATTTGAGATTGTATTTTGTTTTCCCGTGTACATTCATAACTGTGTTGGTTGAATTATCAAACACATTATTCTCAATGTGCATGATGTCTAAACAATGTCGAAGGAGGTGATTTTTCCAATACGGCAACTCCCATAAAATACTCTTCTTATGCCAGTTATGGTAAACCCCAACATCATCGACAGGGTAATGTCCACTTCCTCCACAACTTGGAGTTGACTCAGCACCAAAATCTCTCAGCTGTGTTAAGATTTGAGCACTGTCGGGTTTCGGCGGTGGACCATACAACACTTTCTTGTTTTTAGTGAACACTGATATACTATGCCGATATGGATGATCCATAGGAAGAAATGCCAGTGGCAATCAAACCATGATGTCTTCCATCCATACTTGATCTGGAATGCTTCAGTGTTATCCTGACAGTAAGGACAAGCCAATCTCCCATGAGTGGACCAACTTGATAGCATTCCATAAGCTGGGAAATCACTAATAGTCCACATCAACACCGCTTTCATCTGGAAATTTTGAGCAGTAGAAACATCATAAACTGTGGTATCACTCTCCCGTAGCTGATTCAATTCGTAAATAATCGGTTGTAAAAATACATCAAGTGATCTTCGTGGATGATCAGGCCATGGTAAAAGAACTGTTAAAAATAAGAACTCTGGCTTCATACACAACGTCAGTGGCAGATTATAGGGTATTACAATCACCAACCGAACTGAATACGGTCTCCCATGTTTTCCAAACAGATTAAACCTATCTGTGGAAAGCCCAAGATATACATTCTTTGGTTTCTGGGCAAAGTCGGGATATACTGATTGGAAATACCTCTATGCCTTTGCGTCTGAAAGGTGGGTTATCTCACCAATTGAATTATGTTCTGCATGCCATCTCATTGGGTCCGATGTGCACTCTGACTGATATAACCTTTTAAGCTTATCTGCTAATGGCAAATACCACATCCTCTTGTATGGGACCCGTGTCCGCCCACCTGTATCCTGGAATCGAGGTTTACTACAAAAATGACAACGGATCTCGTTCGAATCCTCTCTCCATAAGAGCATGCAATTGTCTATACAAATATCTATCATCTGATATGGTAATCCAAGCCCAGAAACCAATTTCTGGATCTCGTTGTACGATGTCGCGTATATGTTATCAACAGAAAGAAGTTTCCCAACATGACCAGCTTATGCATCGACACAACTCTCCAGTAAATTGCAATATGTTTTGATATTCATCAGTTCAGCTGCCGTCGACAATGGTGACATGTCATCGCTGTAACCACTATACAACGGCTTCTTCGCTGCATCTAACATACTAAAAACATTTTGTGCATCTGATATATCATGGTTTTTCTGGTTTTTCAGCCATGATATAAGTCCTTTTATAGAGTCT
>OVAX01004044.1:0-15558 GCA_900406405.1 Lepidium africanum | reverse complement strand
AGGCATTAGGGATTTGAGGACTGGATGCTAAGCTTGTAGGCAAGTATATAGTGAGAGTCATAATGGAACATTGATTTGCTTGTGGTTTACAGTTTCAACCTGTCGAGGTGCTTGATTAAGGCTAGATATTCCCTGTGTCTTCAACCTCTCTTCCTTCTTAGTTCATTGCACTTGCTTGAGGCCAGGCAAGGAAAAAGTTTGGGGGGAGTTGATATACATGCATTTTACCCCATTTTAGTTGCACAATTCACATCTGTTTGCATTCATTCTCATTGCATGTTCAGCATTTTAGAATCCTTTTAGGCTTGCACTGCATTCATTTTGCATGCATGTTGCATTTGGAGCATCTCAGGTACCTTTGAGCTTATTTGGAGCATTCTGGAGTGGATTTGGCACAAAGACTGCAAGGATCAGCCTAAGACAAAACGCCTGAACAGAAAACCTTGCAAACTGAAGATTTCACACACCTCCCTAGTTCAACTCGCCACCCAGACTCGCCTGTACACCAGCGAGTGCTGCAAGAAGAACCAAGCCAAACTGCAAACTGAAACATTCGCAGCCTGAACTCACCTGGTGACCAGCGAGCTGAGAATATTGGAAGTGACTGAAGCTGAATATTGTAACTCGCCACTCTGACTCGCCAGTAAGCAGTGAAGTAGCACCAACCAACTTCATTATTTTGACCGACCTTATCTTATGCTGACTCAGACTAGGGCTTTTATTCTGGGGATCTATAAATACCCCTTAGAACGAAAAACGCAGTAACCTAGTTTTTACTCCTTTTGGCTAGACCTGAAACAGTTTCTTATTGCCTTTATCATTGTTCTTTGCCTCTTTGATGAAAACTTTGGATCTTTGTTGAATTTCAAGTTTGGTTAGTTAATCAATCTCATTTTTAACTTCTATTGTAGTTTTTCATTATGTTTTTCATTCATATGCTTGAGTTTGTGCTTTCCACCATGCTTAGTGAGTAGTTTGCTTAGGGTTTTGTGAAGAGATGGAGTAGATTTAGGTTTGACCATGGGGTTTCTCTCTTGTTCTCTTAAATTCTGTCATAGGTCTTGCTAGATTGAATGATTTTAATGATTATTTCAACTTAATCACTTAAAAGATGATTCACAGCTATCATGCCTAGAAGGTGTTTGATGATATGCTAGGCATAGTTTGATCTAGGATTAGCTTTTCTAACCCAAGAGATTGGTTATTCAGAAGGTTAACTGGTTGTTTAGGATTGCTTCTTCATGCCAGTCTGAGTGTGTAATCACCAAGAGATTTGGGTTAGGTCACACTTGGATTGAGATGTCTTGATCATGAGAATGGCTTGATTGTCTGATTTTTGAATCCTTATCCTAAGACTTGCCTAATAGGTTGCTAGATAAAATCTAAAGCCCATGGTTAAGCTGAGATCGATGACTCTACTCTCCTCATGAACCCATTTTTATCATTCATTGGTTCTAGTTTATTGCTCTGTTTTGTGTTAATTTCTCTGTCCACAGTACTCTGTTTCTAGTTTATTGTTGAGTCTTCATGCTCTGTCTTTCATCCTGTTAGTTGATTATGACAGAATCACCTTGTTTTGATTTTGCTTGAATTACAATAGTGCCTCATACCCTTAGTGATAGTAACACACTTTGGTTCGATACCTATTGTACTACAATAGATTTGATAACATAAAGGGTAAAAAGCCTGTTATCAAACTCATTCTCTACTGAATAAAAAGAATAAAGAGATGGAATAGATCTAGAGAGAAGACACAAGATAGATTTAGAAAGAAGCCGATTTGGAAATAATATCAAAAAAAAGGAGAAACATTTAGCTGGGAAACTCACATACAAGAAGCCGATTTCATATTTGACACCACCACAATTGTTTGCTCGAGATATGAATTTATTAGCACAACGAGATCGAAGGAGAAAGGAGAAGAAGAGAAGAGTTCGTTTTAAGAATAGTAAAGAAGAGGAATTCGATTGAGACCACCATCATCTGTTTGCTCGCAGGCCCCATTCATTTGCAAAAAGAAATGAAAGTCAAAAATGGCAGTTAAGAGTAAAGAGATTTTTTTTGGCGAGATAATAAAGAAGAGAAGAATAAGTTTTTGAAATGAAATGAGAAATAATTAATTTCTTTTAATTATTTATCACACAAAAAAAAACTGAAATCAAATTAGGGGCACGTAAGTCATTTTGCTTATTGACTCAGTTAGCCGGCCATTCAGTTTGTTGTGGCATATTTGAAGAGAAAAACCAAGCATGGGTATTTTTCACAATTTAGCCTTCATGAATGGTATATTTGAAAATTAATTCTTATTTCTATATAAGGGATCATCAAATTTGTTTCTTTTTCTAAAGATTTTCAAATATGTTATACTACTTTTACTGATTATCATATTATTCAAATTTTTTAAATGTCTTCAATATTTTTTTTTATTATAAGGTATATAATAGAATTAGAAACTCGGTTCAACCGATTAAATCGATCCGATCAACTATTCAGTAGTATTGTCTAGTCAGTGTCCGGTCTGTTTTTCAAAACATTACTTTTGTTACTTTTTTCTTATTTCAACAAATGCATTATATAATATTAAATGAATGGTGAGATGAGTAAGGATTGGATAGTTAACATTCGTTGCTATAGTAAATTAAAAGGAAGTGTAGTATAATTTCATTTATTACATTTTTAGCCGGATCATTATTATCACAATCTCAGACTCATTAGCTGAATCATCATAATCATAATCAACAGACTAGGAAGAACACGACACAAAATAAGGTATAATCTAGATACAATACAACTAAGAGAAATTATAACAACTAACTATAAGTTTTAGCCTAATTAGGAAACTAATAAGTCAATATAAACTCGAGTACTATTCATTTTTTGACATAAATACTCATGTTATAAATGTACTACTATTATAGGTGTACTGTTCAAAAGTTGTTTTTACAAGGTCATGAATCTAAATATATATAGGTATACTACTATTGTTATAGATAGACTTTATGTGTACTAGTATTGGTAGTTGTTAATTTAAAAGTTAACAAGTGTAACATAATTGTTATGGGACATTACCTAACCTTAATTATTTTCCATGTACCGATATACATATTACCTTAATTATTTTCCATGTACCGACGATATACATATGTATACGTAAGTGACATGTATAACATGTAAGTTACATGTTCATGCGTTTTAATTATATGTATATGTTTACTTACATGTCTGGCATGTTACTATATAGATAATATGGGTATGCGTTTTAATTATATGTATATACTTGTTTACTCACATGTCTGCCATCTTACTATATAGATAATATGGGTATTGCGGTCTGATTGATATTTTGGTAGTGGATTCCATAATTAGTTTTTTTTTTTGTCATCTATTTTATTGATTATGTCGTAAGACAAGCCTGGTTTTACAAATAATTACACAAATAGAAAAAGGCCCTTAAACACAATGGCGGTGGCACAACGGCCACGTAATACGCGTTGATGCTTCACGTGTCGACCTGACGGTATTGCAGCATGCAAACGCCGATGAGAAGACGGAGGACCTTCACCGGACTTCGCCGCACGTCTCCCCTACGTCGTCACACCCATCCATCAATCCTCTCCTGTCAGATAAAGTAGAACCCGAGAAAATCACCATTTGCTTTACCGGCAAGATCTAAGCTCGAAGAAACTTCAGCGCCTCGGAAATCAAGTACAGTTTCCGAAATTTGGTCCACCTTTCCTTCACGGTGGTGAGCAACTGAAGAATCACTCTTCAAAAGCAGAGAACCAGTGAGAAAACAATGACTAAACGGATACCGTCAGAGACATTCCGGGAGAATGATTGTAAAGCTCCGATGGGGAAGTTGAAAAACAGAGACCTTATAACTTCCTTTGCCTCTTATCAATCTCGGACTCTTAAGATTTGGTACCCAGCTTTGTAATAAACCTTTACAATATGTCGTTGTCCTTATAGATCTTTGATCGATGCAATTACCTCCGATTCTGTCTGCATGTGGCCATCTGTTGAAATGAAACAAAGTTCACCCACTAATAGAACGGAGCCGTGATGCTATAGACTAGATTAGATCTTGGGAAGATGTATAGCTCATTTTAAGTTAATCTTTGTAACGAAATCACAAGCATGATGTCGGAGAGAAACCAAACCAAGTTTGGGAGGGAGAAAGGTAAAGAAAAGTGAAAATAAAACCGGTATGACACCGGAGAAGAACTGGCGGTATAATCCCGGGATGATTAACGGCCGAGTTAATCGGTGAAACTCACAGATCTATCTCTCTGAAAGATGTAAATGAGAGAAGAGAGTAGATTGGGTTCACCGGACAAGTCACCGGAAAGGAAAAGCTCGAGAGAAAATTCTCTCAGCAATGGTATCATTCGCTGTACCGAAACCACTCTGTATTCCATAATTAGTTTATGAATTCATAAAAAGCTTTAGTCATTCTCTTTTTTTTTTTTTTTTTCAACATTGGGCCACAATTGGCCGGTCCAATAGCCAAGTTCTTGCATAGTACAAGCGATGAGACTCGATCCCTGGTTGTGCAAATACGTCCGCCTCTTGTGGACTTACCACCTGCCACTAGGCCAAAGACCACTTGCGCTTTATAGTATTCCCTTAAATCTTCCTACAATTAATACATTTTGTTTTTATAGAATTTTTTTTTTGGAGGATTTTACACTTAATACATTTACTTGATAATTTAGGGGAACATGAAAAAAATTGATCAGTAAGATAAAAAAAGGTTAAAAATAAAAAAATAGGTAGTCTTGATAAGTATCTTTCATCAAATCTACCTCTACTCTTTTTTCATTGAAGTTTAATTCAAAGAAGTTCTATAATCTCTGCATAATATTATTTAAGGTTTAGAGAAATTTTGAGGTTCGGATTTTATGTTCTAGCTTCTTTCTTTTGGTCAAATTTCTGGGAAAATTTAGTTTTTCGTCAACTTTTGTAATTGACCATTGTATCTATTTCGGGTTTTTAATATAATATGACGAAAAAAAAGAGAAGTTTTGAGCTTTAATTGAATATTTGCTTAACAAAACTGAAAAAGAATAAGAAGTAAAAGACAACATTTTAATATCAAAGATTGAAACTGGTCTGGATCTGTAGAGGATAGATGGGGAGTTTGACAGGACAAGCTCATATACCAAACTAGAATAACAGAAGAACACAATGTCACTTTTCCTTAGGTTGATCGGTGAATATTCTGATTCCAATATCATTTTATGATCTATAATTTACGGCAACCTGAGTATAAAATGGACAGTCTAATGAAAGAAGAATTATTGACATGGACTACCTCAATTTAGTAAATTTCATCGAAGCCTTCATCTTTTGAAAAGGCAGTCAATAGAGTTGACCAGAAAGACTTACTCAGCAGCAGCAGACACCAGTAGTAGTTTAATATGTATAGATGATCATACACTCAAGTCTCTTATCTTCATTCTTTCAATTCTTTTTTTCTCCACTTCTGATGATTTGTCACGTTTTGTTAATTTTCTTTGTTCTAGTTACTCCGGGCCAGAAATTTATCCGGTTGTATTTTTACCCCGCCAATTACGGATCCGAATTTGACGCCGTCAATTCATTCTTCTCCGTCACCGTCAACGGTTTCACTCTCTTGAAGAACTTCAGCGCCGATTTAACTGTAAAGGGTTCCGAATCGAACCAAGTGTCTCTAATCAAAGAGTTTATAGTTCCTGTTGACCAGACGTTGAATCTCACCTTCACGCCGTCTCGGAATTCGTTAGGTTTCGTTAACGGAATCGAGATTGTCTCCATACACAAAGGGAGGATTTGACGGCAAGATAACGCACGGCACCATTGAGATAAACAACACAACAGCTTTAGAGACCGTTGCCCGAGTAAACGCAGGCGGACAAATGGTAAACGAAGTCGGTGATTCGGGAATGTTCCGGCGGTGGCTTGACGAGACTGATTTCAATGTTAATACAAACTCAGGAGTAGCTCCGGTCCCGTCACCGTATTTAAAGATCAACTACACAGATAAAACTTCGGCGTATGTTGCTCCGAGTTCTGTGTACAGCACGAGTCGCACAATGGGCAACTACGATAACCCAAGGTTAAACTTGAATTTTAACCTGACGTGGGTTTTCCCAGTCGACGCTGGTTTTACCTATCTGGTGAGGTTCCAGTCGACGGAGTGAGTCAACGCGTCTTCTCCATCTTTATCGGAAATGAATTGGCCAAATCTGAGACGGACGTGTTTTGGTTGAGCGGTGGTTTTGGGATTCCGATGTATCTAGATTTCAGTCTATATGTGATAACCAGCCCTTTACGAGTTGACTTGTGTCCTAACGCGGGAGTCTCTCCAAAATATTACGATGCTATTCTGAATGGTGTAGAGATTCTCAAGCTGAATAATTCTGACGGTAATCTTGCTGGACCTAATCCAAATTCTCCTGTATTAACGGACTCACCATCTAACAGTGCAAAGCCGTCAACTGGAAAGGGTAATAAGTCACACATATTGGCGATCATACCTGCAGTAGTTGGTTCTACTATTGTATTAGCCCTGGTTCTTGTTGTTGTTGTCCTCATGAAGAATAAGAAGAAAAGCAACGAGTCTAGTGTATATACCACGAGCAAGCCTACTACTAAGTCTTCGACTCTCCCTACTAATCTCTGTCGTCGATTCTCCATCTTTGAAATCAAATCCGCTACAAACAATTTCGATGACAACCTAATCATTGGGAAAGGCGGGTTCGGTAAAGTCTACAAAGGACGAATCGATGGCGGAGCCACACTCGTAGCCGTTAAACGGCTGGATATTTCATCGAAGCAAGGAGCTAATGAATTCGAGACAGAGCTCGAGATGCTCTCAATGCTCCGACACTTTCACCTCGTTTCTCTTATCGGATTTTGCGACGAGGAATCCGAGATGATGCTTGTTTACGAGTATATGCCACATGGCACACTTAGCGACCATCTTTACAAGAAGGATAAGGCCTCAGTTGCTCCATTTTCGTGGAAACAGAGGCTAGAGATTTGCATTGGAGCCGCGCGTGGAATAGAGTACCTCCATACAGGCGTGAAGCACACGATTACACATCGAGACATCAAAACGACCAACATACTTCTAGATGAGAACTTCGTAGCTAAAGTCGCCGACTTCGGTTTATCAAAAGTGGGTCCTACTAGTGCTTCTCAATCGCACGTCTCGACCCGCGTTAAAGGAACGTCTGGCTACTTGGACCCTGAGTACTATCGTCGTCAAGTCTTGACTGAAAAATCTGACGTGTATTCTTTTGGAGTTGTTCTGTTCGAAGTCTTGTGTGGTAGACCAGTACTCAAAATCCTAACTGATCAGCCGGAACAAGCCAATTTGATCCGATGGGTAAAGTTGAATCACGAAAGAGGAACCATTGACCAAATCGTTGAGTCTGATCTAATGGCTGATATCACTTCGGCATCGCTTGAGAAGTTTAGATGTGTTGAAGATTGTGGTGTCGAACGGCCGTCCATGAACGATATCGTTTGGACACTTGAGTTTGCTCTTCGCCTTCACGATACTGAACATAAGAAGAATGAATATGTAGATTCTCTGGATCCGATGCCGCATGGTGATATAGGTACGGCTACGGACGGACCAAATGACTTCTCGTTCCAATTTTTACTTGCTAAGGCAACTCCAACTTAGCCATAAAACAGCAAATATAGTATATTTTAACTAGCATGATCACAAAACACTAAAAATATATTATTTTATTATTATTATTTTTATATTTAAATAATTAAATTTATTAATAATTATATGTTATAAGTAAAAAGTAAATGTACTATATTTTATTTTGAACTTTATTATGTTTTTAATAATATGAAATTGTAGTTGTAATTAATAAGAAACATGAATTTCCACAAACACAATATAAACTTAAACTATAATCTAATATCTAGATAAGTTGAATTCTCAACTGCATGAGTTGAGACGGTGGGTAATAATGTTTCAATAATTTTTGGTTCAATACCGACAAATCAAAGATCCAAAGCTCATATTGAGCATTGAAATGTAGTAATTAAATATTTACCGTATGAGTACTCTAATTCTGAAAATTAGTATACTATCTATATTTATCGATTGTAATCATATATTTGATTTTTTCTTTTGTCAACATTGGATCGACAAGATCTGCTCCATAGTCTCAAATTTGTCCCTAAAATTTTTTTTTAAGCTACCATAATGCAGCGGATAGAAATTGAACTCTGGTACCAAATCATTAGCTAGATCATCTTAACAATAGAGCAACTCGACATTTAGTTACAAGAGTAATGCTTTAAAAATTATTTATAGAGTTTTGAGAAAAAAAAATCTTAATTTAATAAAAATAATAATAAAATATATTTTTTGCTGTTAGGTTTTGTCTTATGGTTAGAGACCTAAAAGCATTTGCAAGAAATCCAGTCTTTCATCAATATAAAATTAATATTTTTTTGTTAAATTTAGTTTGAGAACTTCACATTAATTTTGACATCCATTGATTCATATAATATTAATAAATTTAAAGAAATTTTTTTATATCATTTACGTATTTTATTAATATATTAATATACTAAATTTTCTTTAAATTATCATTTTTAATATTTTAAAATGTTAATAAAGTTTTTATATGATTTTAGAGTTTTATATTATTTAATTAATTTATTTTTAATAACTAAATATAATATTCATTTATTTCATAATAGATCTTGCTAGATAGATAATTTTATTTTATAATTTACAGGAAAGCAAAAAAGTAAAAAATAATAATATCTAAATGATTTAAATAGTTTTTAAAATATAAGAAATTAAAATTATTATGAAATAACTTAACACATTCATCAATGGATATGTGAGAAATTTGAGGGGTTTTCATGATTTCTCAAATTATAATCGATTCTCCCAATTTAGATTAAAAAAATATTTTTATTTTATTTTTGATTTATTTAAATATTGAGAAACTCATTGAGAAATCATTAATATAGATGGTATAAGAAAAGTAGAACACTATAATACTAGATTTTATGTACTTAAAGAGAATCCATTTTTTGTCAACTTTCTTATAATTGGATCGACAAGGGTCGATTCATAACCAAAATCCATATCTTAAAATCTTTTTTTATTCCTAAAAAAAAGAATCCATTTAGAATAATAACTTTAAATTTGTAAGAAATTTCACTCTAATTCATTGGTGGAATAAATAAAAACTTTATAAGTTTACTTTTTAACTCAGACATCTTACATATTAAAGTGGAAGACAATTTATTTTGACAGTGTTATAAATTTTAGGATAAAATTAACATATGGTTCATAACAACCCTTAAAAATATGAGTAAATTAGTTTTGTTGCAAACTTTTGTACAAAATTCAAAATCAATAAAAATTTAATAGATAAATCTTCAGAAAACTAAAATTTAATATACAAAAAAATCAGGTATAAAATCGGTTATTGATTTAGTTACGGTTTGGGTTTGGGTTTGGATTCGGTTTTCGGGTACATATATTTAGGACATACTCTGATATTTTGTCGAGTTCGGTTCCTCTAATTTGGTATTTTGGTAGGCTGTTCTAAGAATTATTCTGGTATTTTAAATTTTCGAACAGAGTTCAGTTTGGTATTGATCGATTTCAGGGTCATATATTTTTATATAAAGATTCAAAATTTTAAAAAATTTAATAGAAAAAATCTAGAAAGCTAAAATTTGGTTATTGATTTTGTTTTGATTCGAGTTTGCTTAGTTTTTCATATACATAAATTTAATATCTATTTGGGTAATTTGCCGAGTTCGGTTCCTCTATTTCGAGTTGATTTCGGTTTGGGTTTAGGTACTCTAAAATATCTCGAAAACAATATTCAAAACATCAATACGGGTCTAAAAAACTAAATGAAAAAAATTGAAAAAAAATAATCAAATTCATGCTATAGGGTGGATATAATTCTAGTATTTATGTAAAGAGTTTAGAATATTACCTATGCTTATGGTCTTTAATGGTATATTTATGTGGTTATGCTTGAATCAATCATGGCCTTATTATTCGTTTTGGGCCAGTGACAAAAAAACCAAAACAAAACAACAACTTAATCCGATATATATATATATATATATATATTTGAGTCTGAAATCCGATTTTTTAAAAAAGACAAAAATACATAGCTATTTTTTATAAATACATAGCTAGTGAGCAAGTCAATGGGTCAACCATCGACTCACAAAACAAATGAAAACACATTTCTAAGAAAATTCTTACAAAAATAACAAAACGAAAAGACTGTTACGTCACTGGAATTTCTGATTGGGACTATTATTCATTTTTTGTTTAAGTGTTTTGTAATGACTACTCAATTACAGTATGATGCAATAATTGCTAGTTTTGTGCGATAGATACGTGAAGCGCAAGTTGTGAAAAATTTTGGTTGGACAAACTTGAGTGTGATTTCGATAACTAAATATGAATATAAAAAAGTCTACAGACTACAGCTCTAATAAATCCCAATTTGTTATTACAAATTTCGATAACATTCATAGAACCTTTTTTTTTTTTTTTGTCAACGGCATTTTTATTAAAAAAAGATTTTACAATGGGAGAGAAACAGTATTGAAAATATAATCATAGATTAAAACTGAGTTTAAACAGACTCATAAAAAATTTCAACCTATTGTAAGAACTAAAGCAAACACTTTGTAGAGAAAGATAATACTAAACCAGTAGATCCGATGAAACTATCAGTACCAACTTCTCTAGGAACCAAACAGCTTCAAGGAGGCACACCAGAGGAGAAGATGAAGCTAATCAACACCAATAGCATTGAAAATTGAGTAGACCACACACTATGCCGAAACTTAAACTGTGACTTAACTTAATTAAAACATAGGCGACTCCTAGCAAATCCCAAAACATACAAAAGCATCAACTAATCCAAACAAAATCTCAACCCGATCTAATCCTAACTACTAACCTAATAACCATAGCAAATCTGAAAATTATCCAAGTGTCCTCAAATTGGAATAAACTGACTTATGCTAAGTTAAGAGGCGTAGAGAGAGGATTCGACATCTAAGCATAAAGATCCACAGTTGACCAACGATGACGACACCAAGAGCAGGAACATGACTGTTGGAGAGAACACCAAGCGAACTTCGAGGAGATTCACTTCGAGGACACCGGCGGTCTGAGAAATAGCAGCACGGTAGAGAGTTTGTCTCCATAAACCGACTTCCTCAAACGGCTAGGGGGAGGGAAACATTACCACAACCACCGCATCACCGTCGGCCATGGAAGATCGATGTGGCGGAGGTGATGATCTGACACCACGATAAGTGGAGCCTCCTGTTTGCGCGCGTTAGGAGGAATTAGCTAGAGAGGAGAGCACCTATGGAAGGCTAGAGATGTAGACTATCCTTTTCCGGCGGCAGTGAGAGCCACCGACCACCGGAAAGGAGGAAGCGTCGTTGACGAAGAAGAATCTGGTGGCTGTCGAGGAGGGAAGGAGGGAGTATTAGGTTAGATTCTGAATTCGATTATAATATAGTACCTTATTTTAACAAGAATACTATATTAAACTAGACGATGTCCTGTACTATGCACGAGTATATTCTTGTAAACAAGCAACATATATTTGTAGTTGTTTTAATTTATTTATAATACTTAAATGTGATATTGGTTTTTTTTTCACGATTTGATTTGATAAGTAAATGTATTAATTATATATATATATATATATATATATATATATATATTTGATATATCAAAAATCAATTTATAGTGATAACAATTATTGAATACAAATAATATTTTTCGAACTCTGCTGATTTAAGTTTCGAAGTATTACAATTTTCATATATAATTTTTTTAATTCGTGTTATATACAGTATAACCTCTTTAAATTAATATTCTATAAATTAATATACACTAAAAACTCTATAAAATAATATAATTTTATGGTCCCAAATTAAATTTTTAGTTCAATTAGTATATCGATAAATTGATAACTTCTATAAATTAATAAAAATATAATTTTAGTGTAGTCCCAACATTATTAATTTATAGAGATTTAATTGTAGGTTTTCAGACTCATGCTTATTTACATTCTTAGACCCGTATTTATTTTTTTTGTTAGATCCACGTTTATTTAAGGTTGTATACATGCATTTATTTATGGTTTTATACCCGCTTTCATTTAAGGTTTTAAACTCATATTCATTTTTATCATCATTATATATTATCAATTATATCTACATGATATATACATTTGTATTAGCATTTTTTATAGATACAAATTATATTATTATGTGAGGTCATTCCAGTATTTTTTTTTGTTTTTTCATATTATATGGTCTTATTTTAATTTTAGAATTTATATTTATTTCAAAGTTATAATAAGTGGATTTAATAAATTTATAACTTATAATATTTTAACATATCCATATTAATAGATTGATAATGTTTTTTGTAATATAACAAATTAGGAATATGATTTATAATTTTATTGGAATATGAAAATTAGAAAATAACTAATGATATTCAAGACATAATTAATATATAAATTCTAAAAATCATATTATGTAAATGATTTTTATACATACCAGAATATAAAAAAACATAATACAAACTACAATTATTTGAAGAAATCTCCTTATAAATCTTATAAATCATATAATGAATTGTCAAAATCAATAAGATTTCATAGGTTTTCTAGACTATATCATCAGTCTGAAAATATTCTATTTATCTATTTTCTTAAATAAATAGTAATTTCAGTTATTATATATTAAAGGTGATTAAAAATATCTCAAAAATTCTTCCTGTTTTATCTTATGATAAACTAAAAAATAATCATGTGATTAAACTTTAATTTTATCATATTGTTTTTCTACTAACAAATTTGTTACAATACTTCGTAGACCAAAACAAATAAGTATAACACGACGTTTAAGTTAATACTACGCTTTTATTATATAAAAGATTATATCTTAAATAATAGTTAAAATGAACTAATAATAATAATTAGTTAACTAATCCTATCCAAAAATAATTAATTTTTATAGTTATAAAATACATAAATAAGTTAACACTACAATTTTATTATATAAAAGATAACATAAATTACTGCATATTATGCTTCATGAACATCTCTACTTATAACGAATATGTCAGACCAAATTTCCATTTTACTTGTTCTTTTTGCATTGACTAGATCTTCAAGATATTTTCAATATATGTCCACAAAAAAAAGTTATTAGTTTTGAGGTTATGAAAAATATTACTAAGAGATTAGGAAACATTACATATAATTTGATAGTAACTCGCATTTCATGTAATATTTTCTATATTTGCATTCTAGTGTGTGACTCTTGTTCATTTTTATTCCAAAATATACATATACAAATACATTTATATAACTTGAACAACAAACATATATAACTCGAACAACAGATATGTATAACCCGAAACTGAATGTAAAAATTGGTAACAAAGCCATCAAATTTACCGTGCTTTGGGGTCTTTGATCTCCGAAAAGACTCCCCAACTCGAGCCACTCTCTTCATCACCAACACGAGGAGCAGATTCATCGGTCGTGCTAGATAACGGCACGAGTTCTGTAGTCCTAGTAAATAAGTCATCGTCCCCGTTCGTAGCCGTACCCATCTCACCACGTGGCATCACAGCCTGAGAATCTACGTTTTCATTCTTCTTTTGTGCAGGTTCATGAAGCTGAAGAGCAAACTCAAGAGCCCAAACGACGTCGTTCATTGACGGCCTTTCGATACCACGATCTTGAACACATCTAATAGCTATCTCACAATACTTCTCCAATGAAGTCGAACTGAGATCACCAGCTAGATCTGTGTCAACGATCTGGTCAATGGTTCCTCTTTCGTGATTGAACTTCACCCATCGGACCAAATCCGCTTGTTCCGGTTGACTATTTTGGATTTTGAGTGTCGGTCTACTACACATAACTTCGAACAGAACAACTCCAAAGGAATAAACATCAGATTTATCAGTTAAGACTTGACGGCGATAGTACTCAGGGTCCAAGTAGCCTGACGTTCCTTTAACGACGGTCGAGACGTGCGTTTGAGACGCACTAGTAGGACCAACTTTTGATAAACCAAAGTCCGCCACTTTAGCTACGAAGTTTTCATCAAGAAGTATGTTGGTGGTTTTGATGTCTCGATGTATAATCGTGTGCTTCGTGCCTGTATGGAGATACTGTATTCCACGTGCCGCTCCAATGCAAATCTCTAGCCTTCGTTTCCACGACAATGGAGGAACAGAGGCCTTATCTCTCTTGTATAGATGGTCTCTAAGAGTACCATGTGGCATATACTCGTAAACAAGAACCATCTCGTATTCATCATCACAGTATCCAATTAGAGAAACGAGGTGTAAATGTCGGAGCATTGAGAGCATTTCTAGCTCTGTCTCGAACTCTTTAGCGCCTTGGCTCGATGAAATATCAAGCCTTTTAACCGCAACAATCGTGGCTCCATCGTCAATTCGTCCTTTGTAGACCGTACCAAACCCGCCTTTTCCAACAATTAGATTATTATCAAAATTATTTGTGGCGGTTTTGATTTCAAAGATGGAGAATCGACGGCATAGATTCGAAGGGAGAGATGTGGCTGATCTGGTATTCGTTGAGGAATTTGTCCCGTGCAGAAGAGGACCCCAAGACGAGTCAGTAGTAGGCTTGCTCGTGGTATATACACTAGACTCGTTGCTTTTCTTCTTATTCTTCATGAGGACAACAACAAGAACCAGGGCTAATACAATAGTAGAACCAACTACTGCAGGTATGATCGCCAATATGTGTGACTTATTACCCTTTCCAGTTGACGGCTTTGCACTGTTAGATGGTGAGCCCGTTGATACAGGAGAATTTGGATTAGGTCCAGCAAGATTACCGTCAGAATTATTGAACTTGAGAATCTCTACACCATTCAGAATAGCATCGTCATATTTTGCAACCTTAGGATGCAAGTCAATTTGTAAAGGGCTGGTTATCACATATAGACTGAAATCTAGATACATCGGAATCCCAAAACCACCGCTCAACCAAAACACATCCGTCGCAGATTTGGCCAATTTATTTCCGATAAAGATGGAGAAGACGCGTTGATTCACTCCGTCCACATAGTGTACAACCTCACAGAAATGAAACCTCACCAGATAGGTAAAACCAGCGTCGACTGGGAATACCCACGTCAGGTTAAAATTCAAGTTTAACCTTTGGTTATCGTTGTTGCCCATTGTGCGACTCGTGCTGTACACAGAACTCGGAGCAACATACGCCGGAGTTTTATCTGTGTAGTTGATCTTTAAATTCGGTGGCGGAACTAGTCCTGAATTTGTATTAACATTGAAATCAGTCTCGTCAAGCCACCGCCGGAACATTCCAGAATCTTCGACTTCGTTCACCATGTCCCCACCTACGTTTACTCGGAAGACGGTCTCTAAAGCTGTTGCATATAAATCATTGCTGTCGACGCTTGATATTTTGTTGTCAAATCCTCCCTTTGTGTAAAACCGGTCAGGCATGG
>OVAX01004043.1:2900-15569 GCA_900406405.1 Lepidium africanum | reverse complement strand
GCAAGAGCCTATCCCTTCGTTCCCAATCCTTGTGAGTGCCGATTCTAGGAGAATCATATCATGAAGTTTCCGAAATACCGATGTGGACATTGCCAGTAAATTTTGGAATGTTATTCATCAAAACTCATACATGATCAAAAAAATTTTATATAAGTTTTTGATCTTGTATCAATATGTGTTTTGTTTTATCATATAACATACAATTATGTTAAATAAAAACAAAAATCTCATATATAATAAAATTATGTTATTAGATACTTACCATATCTTGTTCGGATGCTCCACTTAGATGCATATTCTCTACTTGGTGCACACAACCCTCCAAACTTGATAATAACACTCATCCTACCCTATAGAGTTTTATTGCTTCGAATCTCCCAATTTCTTATTCTTTGTAACTATTTTCTATATTTCCACATAACTTCCGCATAACTTGATTATTGCCAACTATTGGATCCTTTCAAAACAAATTGATTAATCATATATGCGAGCATTATGGAAATATCGATATTATATTTGTAACTCTATAATTCTAGTTTTGTGCGTATTTTATTATTAAAATATAATTTATAATTTCTTTTTATCATGTAAGTTTATATTTTCATGTAAGATTGTATATAATAGTTTTAATGTATGTTTTATGTTTAGTTATGAAATTCTATCATATTTTAAAACTTTTATTAATGTTAGGGAATATAGTGCAAATTACTAATAGTTTTAAAGTTTTATTTGAACCTCATTGTTGGAATTCATTCAAGGTCTCTTATTGGAGATGCCTTTACGCGATAACCTAATTCTAACTGAGAGACTCCTTATATATGAAGTCCCTTCTTTACATGTCTATATAGTACCTAAAGACTACTTAACTAACTAACATAACCTGCAACTACAACAACATTTGCATAAACAACTACTAGATGGCGATACCGACTCTAAATTTTGGGTATTACGTAATATCTAGAACAGAGAAAATTTTTTTGATGGCTCTTCTTTGTCCATACATGCAGGTATTGGGTAGTACACAAACCAATACCCAAACAAATACCCAATTGACTTGAATACATGTAATCATATAGAAATTTTTTGGGTTATTTTCTAAAAATTTCGGGTATTTGGTTATTTTTTCGGATATTAAGCTATTCTTGGGTTATGTATTTTTAGGTAAATAAATCGATTTCAGATATGAAATACCCAAATATATAATTGAATAAAAAAATTTGTACACGACCGAACATGAATCAGAACCAAACCGAATTGTATTGGATTCTTAAATGGGTACAAAAAATATGGACACGAACTGACCTCGAACCCTAGCGGACCAGCCCGAACCCGAATGATATATATGCAGTTATTAAATGAATATAGAAAATGCATATCTGAAAGACCTAAACCCGAATGACTCGGAACTGATCCAAATACTCATATGCATAAGACTAACTGCATTTTTAATTAAATATGTCATCAACACTTCTTTATTTTTCACTTTGAATTAATATTATCATCACTTTAAATGAATATTATCATTAAAAGGTTAGAACTAAAGTTTTACCCAACAAAAGGGATCAAATACAATCAAAATTGATGGCATTATAGTGAATAATTTCGAGCTTCCTCATCGGGAACTTTACATAACCAAACTCGGGCTGCCTCTAGCTATATATGATTGTCAATGATCCTCACGAGTAACACTTTGAGCAATACTGTTAGCTCCTATGTTAGACAACCTTGCTCCACATTCTAATTTCCAAAAAATAGTGCCATTCAATAGAGAAATCACTAGCCATTAGTGCGGACAGAAGGAAGGCCATGACATCGGTATGTTCATCATACCAACCACATTTGCATTCTATATTGCAAAAATGATTCTCGGATATTTGAGATCAAGCATGCACTCTATGGCCTATTTCAGACTAGCTAAAGTGGCTTCCAAAGATGATGCAATGAAACTGAAAGACCTCCTTCCGTGAACCAACGTTTCCCCTCTTTCATTCCTAAGCAGCCATGTTGTTCCTTCCTGTGCTCTAGCTTTATCCCAAGAGCTCCTTACATTACATTTAATCCAAGGTTCAGGTGGAGGTCTCCACTTCGATTAATCTTCTTGTGCTGAGATGGATGGAATCCTTTAATTTCATTTTTGATAGATTGAGCTTGAAGCTAATAAAGCAAATCATCAGTTATGCGCTTAAGAATACCCATGACCTGAGGGACTTTTCCTTTAAACAAGTTAGAGTCGTGTTTTTCCAAATCAACAACGGTCTCCAAGGGATAAAATTTCTTATTTACTGAGGAATGTCTCTTAGAGACACTGAAAACATGGAAAAAATTGAAGTATAATTCATGACTTTCAAAACCTCCTTCCGGGAAAGGGTGTATGGGTTAGGGCCTATATATATATATATCGCCAAAGTAAATGGTTAATAGTCTCCTTTTCATCACCCAAAATTTGACATCTTTGGCCAATTTGATTCCTTTTGGAAGCTAGATTTGATGTTGCAGGAACTGCTCCACATAGTGTTTTCCAAAGGAAAACTTTAATTGTTGTTGGAGCTAACTATTTCCAAACCATTTCGTTAATGCACTTAATTGAAGGTTGCTGGCTCACCTTGTCAATGATCTCTGCTTTTATAGTTTTGGCCGCCAGCCAATACCTACCTTGATTTTATAGAAAAGTCCCCTTTTCTGTTACGTTTCTAGCTCATAATAACCGAGTGAAGATTTTAGAGGTTTGATCTTCAATATTCGAACAACATCATCATGCCAAAATAAGGATCCCAATTTCTGAATATTCCATGTATTGGACGTAGGTCAAAGAAGAGAATTAACCGTGATATCCATATCTACTATCAACGCCTTCAGTCTCAAAGGTCTAATTCCATCCTCTTTAATCCACTTGGAGGACCAAACTTTGAGGGAGAGGCCATTACCCACCTTTTGTTTCAAACCTTGTACTAACAAGTCTAGGCTATGTAATATACTTTTCCAAGCAAAGGATGGCCAAGCACCAAGACCTGCTTGGAGAAAGTATTGGAAAGGGTGTACTCTTTATAAAGCGTATACATAGGATGTCTGGTTCTTGAAGAAAACACCAAACTTGCTTGGCTAACAAAGCTTGGTTGAAGATTGTCAAATCCTTGATCCCATACCTCCTTGATTTTTAGGTAAACACATTTTTACCCATGAGACCCATCTTATCTTGTTTTTACTCTCTAAGGTATTCCACCAGAAAGCTGAAATAACCAAAGTAAGCCCTGTAACTGTGGATTTAGGAAGTTTGAAAAATGACATATCATAAACTAGCATTGCCATGGTCACTGTCTTTATTAACACATACTTTCCCCCTTGAGATAAGGTTCTAGAGAACCAACATGTGAGTTTTGTCTGAAGTTTCTCTTTTAAGAAAGCAAGCATTTTCATTTGAAACTCGCTAAAACATTCAAGAAGACCTAAATATATTCCTCCTCAACTCTCATTGTTTATGCCAAACAGCTTCTTGATGGATCTTTTTGTCGCTTGATCCACTTTGGATCCAAATGTTAAAGAAGATTTCTGAGGGTTGATTACCTTACCCATTAGAGAGCCATACAACGCCAAGATGTTCTTCAAGGTCTGACATTGATTCGGTGATGATTGCACATAAACAAGGAGTCATCTACAAACAGAAGATGATGATGAACAGAAACACATTGGAGACTGAAAGATATACCTATATCAAATTCCTTTCTTCTGCTCGATTTAATAGAGGTGAGACCTTTAAAACATAGAATAAACAAGAAAGGGGACAAATGATCTCTTTGCCTAAGTCCCCTTTGAGGTGTGATCAACCCATGTTCCTTACCAATAATTGATGCAAAGGCATTTTTGATGTGCAACAATTAATTAATTATCAACAAACGCAATACAACTATCATTGAAAGCATTTGAGGTTTGAATCCGCAGAGAATCTAGAACTAATACATTATGACTATGAGAATTTGGACTTATGCTATAGCAATATATATGATTTAAAATAAAAAATACTAAAACTAAGCAAACTAAACCAAACAAAGATCAAACCAAACAAGAGCTAAACCAAAAAACTTAAACAAAAATAAACTCAAATGCAAAGACAGCCAAAATTGAATGGTTTTAGGCAAGGTAATTGATCAAAGGGAAATGAAATCAATCAATGATGCCACAAGGTTCTTAGGAGGAGGGGAACACCATATTTGATAGCATCCAACATGAGGTTTTTAGGAGGAGGGGATATATGACTTGCAATGGATGACGAGCTAGATGTGTCATACCAAAATACAATACATTTTCCCTTTTCCCTTAGCTGGCTCCAAATGTAGAACCTAATTTTGGAACATAGACTTTGATGCCTAATTTTCTCACAATAGCTTTATCATGGTTCTTCTTAACCGACAGAGGACAAACACTCTGCTTGTGAGTCAACCTTTGGCATCCATAACATCTTTTCTTTCATAGAAGTAGAAGATTGTTGAGGATTGATCATCAAGAAGGTGAATCTCCTTTGTCTTTCTCAAAGGTTTTGAAACGTCAACAATTTCTCCTAGCAAGGCAATAACCTCCTTGGTGTAGAAGTTCATAGGTATGTTTGGAATTTAAACCCAAATGGGAATATGCTGAAGCAAGTCTAATGCCGGGGTGAGAGACCATCTCTCAAGTGCTAGACCCCATTCATTGAAGGTGTGGAAGCCTTTCACCAAGACTTCAATTAAATCATGTTCAAAGTTAAAGAGAAATTGAATCCTTTCACTTGATAAGGCTATTCCTCTGATTCGATCTCTTTTCTGTCATTTGCGGGACATATCATATATGAGACTAGTCAATTTCTGATGAGCCGGATTGTGCCTGCTAAACCTAGATTATTTTGTGCACTAGATCTGAATTGAGGAAGATCGTCTAATCCATCCAACTCAGTCATATTACAAGCCAGCCCTAAACATATTGGAGAAATTGGCAAAAGAAGAATCAGGTCTGATTGGACCTCCCAATTTTTCTCCGTAATGAAGTAACTCATTAAAGTCTCCCACTATACACTAGCTGGACTTCCTATGGATACCAAACGAGAGATACACTCCCAAACAAGATGTTTCAAAGCAAACATCGGATTACCATTTGTACATGTTATAAAGAAGGATTGAGTTCCTAACCGAACCTTCACATACATCATATTTTTATTAGTAGTCAAAATCTATTAAGACTCCCTTCTTCCAAAAAACTGCGAGTCTGCCGCTTCCAACTCTTGGATTCATTATATATACTCCTTCGTAGCCTAACTATTCTTGAATGTCCACTAAAACATCGCGATTGTTCATCGTTTCCATCAGAAAGAGAATCTCAGGTAAATACTTGTTACATATCTCCATGAGACGAGGAACTATTAAGTCTTGAAGCCGCCCCAAGCCTTGACAGTTCCAGCTGATAATGCTCATTGATTCTGGGACGATCCCACCTTGGGGATCATCCTAGTGTTGGCTTGCTTCTGAACCTGAGCATGATTGACATCTTGTTCTCCAACTTTTTGTTTCTCTAACACTCTTTATGTGACTCCTAATATATGAGGATATAGAGAAATCACTGATGGAGATTTGCCTTTGGAAATGAAATGTCTAGCTTTATGTGGCTGGTTTTGACCTCTTGATCGCTTTTGTCTAGACTTGAAAGAGTCTCATCCAATGGAGGAGAACACCTAAACTGTTGGACTGAGACATCCAGCCATAAAGCTAAAAGACTTAGAGGGAACAACAGATTTGATAGCATCCAACATAAGGTTTTTAGGAGGAGGAGATATCTGACTTGCAATGGAGGACAAGTCAGATGTGTCATACCCAAATACAAGACTTTTTCCCTTATCGAAGTTCGAAGAGATAATAGGAGCTGGCTCCAAATGTAGAACCTAATTTTGGAACAGGGGATCCTTTTCAGCTTCTAAAATTGTTTTCTTCACTCTCGCCTCTCTGATCTTTTTTTCTTCTCTAGAAGGTACCAAAAAATATTCTCGTATTCCAGTAAGAACATCCTCTACGATTATTGGTTTTCCGAGAATTGGATGAGGACCAACTTGGTCTTCAGAGAGAATATCATAAAGAGGATCATCTTGTTTAAGTATTAGCAAAGGCACTTGAGGGACTTTGATGCCTAATTTTCTCCCAATAGCTTTATTGTGGTTCTTCTTAACCGACAGAGGACAAACACCATGCTTGTGAGTCAACCTTTGGCATCCATAACATCTTTTCTTTCATAGAAGTAGAATAATATTGAGGATTGATCATCAAGAAGGCGAATCTCCTTTGTCTTTCTCAAAAGTTTTGAAACCTCAACAATTTCTCCTAGCAAGGCAATGACCTCCTTGGTGTAGAAGTTCATAGGTATGTTTGGAATTTGAACCCAAATGGGAATGTGCTAAAGCGAGTCTGATGACGGGGTGAGAGACCTCTCAAGTGCTAGACCCCATCCATTGAAGGTGTGGAAGCCTTTCACCAAGACTTCCATTAAATCATGTTCAGAGTTAAAGAGAAATTGAACCCTTTCACTCGATAAGGTTACTCCTCTGATTCAATCTCTTTTTTACCAATTGTGGGACATATTATATATGAGACTAGTTAATTTCTAATGAGCCGGATTCTACCTACGAAACCCAAATTATTTTGTGCAATAAAGCTGAATTGAGGAAGATTATGCATAAGGAATGGTTCATCTTCTTCTTCAAGCGATATTGCCATAAGAACCTTATCCATAGCCGCCAACATCTTGATGTTGACAAAGTATAAATTGGTGATAAAGAGAGAAATGCTAAACTCTAGCCGTCCTGAAATGATGATGGTTTGATGAAAAATAACACAAATTACTCTAGTTTTTTCAGAGTGAAAGATTCTAACTAAAAAAAAGTTCTTAAACCCATATAAAAGAGTTCTTTTGTATGGAGTCTAATAGATATTTAAACATGAAACTACAGGTTTAACTTATTATATAATTTGTCATATCATTAACACTTCTTAAATTTTTTTTTTTTTTGGGTCCATTTCTTTATTTTGTTAAAAAAGCAAGTATACGTATTAATTTCCATGGTTAATAAAATGAGGAGTTGAAAAAAGAAACAGGAAACGAAATGGAAGATACAAGAAGTCAGTGACATTCGTTACATATCCATTGGCTTATTGACAAAAACAAAAACACATTCCATTCTATTCTTTCTCTCTTCTCTCCACCAAAACCCTAATCATCTCTTTCTGCAGATTCACTTTCGCCATCCAACACAATTCACTTATCTTCGATCTCCAATCTTCTTCTTCCCAACAGGTCTTCATCTTCTCTTTTTGTTAATTCCTTTGATTTGAATTTCGTTTATCATCTTCCGAACATCGAGAATTTTTTTTCGCCGGATTCTGGAATCCTTACTGGATATTTTCGTGAAAATGTTTCCAGAACTTACCTTCGTTTAATTCACCTTCCATGTCTAGGAAGATCAGAAGCTTCGTGTATGTCGGTCAATTTGATAACCTCGTTTCCAATTTTTTCTTCCCGAGTTCAGTTTTTCCCTCGGTGTTTGTAATTACCATTGACCTTTGTATGAAATTCAGTCCTTTCGAAATGTTCTTGTTAATTAAATATTTCAATGTCCGTCACTGGGAAAGCTTACAGATGAGTTTCAATTAAAGCCTGACTGTTTGTTTATCTCTCAATTGTGAATTTTCTAACTTTTTTCTGTAAAACAATTTACTAATTCGTGTAAATATCGGATTCACAGTTTTGCGGTAGCTAATATATGTGAAATTTTTTGGGTAAAGCTTCTATGCTCAAGTAGAAACCAAAGTTGCTTTGTTTTTTCCTTTTCGTTATAACTTTCTGCTAACCTATCTGAACAATCTCTTTTATGCTCAAGCAGAAACCATGGTTGCCGTTTTTCGGTTTAGCAGAACGTGTTCTTATATCTTCTGTTGCATGTTATGAGGGGTGTGTTTAGTTGTGAACAGTAATGAAGACGTCTCATGTTTCCTTTCCGACTATCAAATTAAATTATTAGCTCATTTGTTGATATGTTTATAGGGGTATTGATGTACTTTGCGGAGATGTCTTCATCAACAAAGTCGAAGTCAAAAGATAAAAGAACTGGAAAAGAAGCACAAAAAGCATCACCAAAGCCTGCGATGGCTGTCAATGGGAATACTAGCATGGCAGCTAGTGCGTACAATCCACTTCTAGGAACCTTTCAAGTTCTTGATTCAGTCTCCATAGGTTCGGCCCCACCACTACATTATGGTCGTTTCCGAAGTATAGATGAGGCAGATGTAAATGGGATTGAGTCTGATTCTGTTTCGAACAATGGTAGCTGCTCCGGTGAGTCAGAAGATCACAAGGAGAAAACAACTAATCTGCCTCTCAAGCAGGAGGTGATACCAGGTGCAGACAATGACAAGCGAGAAAAAGTTCGCCAAAAGAATGAGAGAAAACATCAACGCCAGAAGGAAAGGCGGGCTCAGGAGTTGTATGAGAAGTGTTGCACATATCTCATGTCTAGAAAACTTGAAGCCCTTACACAGCAACTTGTGGTAATGGGAATATCTCATGAGCATGCAACAACAGCATTGATGATGAATGAAGGCAAAGTAGAGGAATCTGTTCATTGGTTGTTTGACAGGGGTGAGGAAGAAATCGAGAAGCATAGTATTAAGAGTCCTGGAAATTTGAGAATAGATATAACAGAAGAACTAGCTAGAATTACACAAATTGAGCTTCAAGTAAAGTGTACAAGGCAGGAAATAGAGCGTGCGGTTGTCCAAGCAGAGGGTGATTTGGACAGAGCAGAAGAAGTTTTGAAAGGCACAAAGTATGAAGAATTGTCTATGCCTGTGAAACACGAAGAATCTGGTGATTCTCTCAAGCCCAGTAATGGTAAACTTACAGTAGGGATAGGTTATCAGCATTCAAAGGCAGAGAGGCCAGAAACACAACCTATTCCATCACCTACTTTACCTGCAACAAGGGACGACAAGAACTTCAACTATATTAAATCACCCTCCCCAACTGAATCCGTGAACAAAATGATGATACAGCCTATGAAACGAGCGGAACTGAAGTTAGAGTGGCCGAAACCCCAGCAATCTACTGCTTTGGCTGATAAAAGGTGGCCAAATACAGGACAGGTTCCTTCTGCTTCGTACTCCTTGGCATCAGCGCCGTTACCATCACCTCAGCCTACTGCGAGGGTTGAAGCTCGATATATAGCTAGTGGAAATGAATTTAAGAGCCACCAGCAGCTGGTAGCAAATCGAGAACCACTTGTGGCAATGAGGCAGAGGCAACAAGTGGTAAGCACGAACCCTGTTCCAACCTCAAGCATGAGTGCATCCCCTACTAGTTGGCATCCTGCTGCAAACATAGAGATGGTGAAGTCAAATGGGTTCACACAAACAAATAATACCCCTAGAGCGCGAAGCCCATGTCCAAACAATCTGAATCCAAATCAGATCTACCAGCAACTTCAATACCAAAACCAGAAGCAAATTAGTGACAACAACAACCAAGTGGATCCACATGGTAGTATGGCCAGAGGGAATGACAGCTTACAGACCAAAACAGCTCCATCATCTCCTTCTATATCTGCTGCGGCTTCGCTTGGATTTTTCTCTGTGGTTGGTTCAGTTGGAACATCAGTTGCATCCTCACCGATAGATTGGATCTCTGGCGGCACAGTGGACTACACAAGCATAGACTGGAGTCTAGATCAAAAATTATCCCAAAATAGTAGAGTCAATGGAAACTGGTCTGGGTTAAATAGCAGCAACCACATATATGATGCAAATATGAACCGGTACAGTCAAACTGGTTCCATGGGAGGTAGAGGGAACAGTAACAACAATATATCTATGGAGAATGCAGGTGTTGGTGTAGTCGTCGAAACACAACAAGCAGCAACCTCTCAAGACTGGACTTCACCATTTGAAGGAAAAGATATCTTTAGCCTGTCTAGACAATATGTGTCTCCTTCTCTGTAAGAGCGTAGGAGTTTCATATTGAAGTAATAAAACAAGAAAAAGAAAAGAAAAAAAAAAAGGACAGAATGGTTTTATGACTTATGTGTGGTTGTCTCCCTTTGATTAAAATTCGTTAATATGTCTTTTCTTTTTTCTTTATTTAAAGCATCTTCGAAACACAAGTAGTAGGCAAAAAATTACATCATCGTCCAAGCTCATTGGAAATTCAGGCGAGACTCCGAGGATGAGGTAGTAGCAGTTGCAGAAGCAGGTTCTTTGTACCATTCATTGGCCTCACGAATCATAAAGTTTGCTTCTGCAACAGTTTTACTTCGAATTAGTTCCGTATGATTACAGAATCCATAAGAATAGAACCAGAACTTGTAAATGAAAAGAGAAGATCATACCAGACAAGAATACATTCTTGTATTCTTCATCATTGTATATAAACTGCGGCGGATCTGGTGAACCAATACCGACAATCGTGCTTCCACTGTTACATATTCATTTTAGAAGAACAACTTAGCTCAATACTAATCTCTTATTATAGTAAGATGGTACTCAGTTCATCACATATCATCTTGTGCTAGCTTCTTAGGATGCATTTGGGAAGACAAATACATTAGTGACATACACTTAAACACTAGATGAGCTCCTATACGATACATGGTATTTTGGTAAAAGTTATTGATAAATGGCAATAGAGAGAACTAGTTGTACCTCCCGGACATAAATACTGCATCATATTCGCCACGACCAGATGCAATTATACGTTGCTTTAAGCGTTTAAGAGATGGAAGAACTTGAAATGCTGGCAGTTCTGGCAATGTCAAAACGTGTGTAAAAATTGTAAGTCCCGGTAATTCAAAGATGTGACTTTTTTCCTTGATAAGGAATAGAGACGCAATGTATCCATATAGATTGTACCCAAATCGTTGACGCAAATGCTTTGAGATACACCGTTGGTGCTGACATTCTCCAGTAATGTCAAGGGATTAATGTTGCTAATCTGATCTAGACGAAGACGCTGACAGAACAAAAAGCTTAAGCAATGGTATCTTAAAAGGCTTCTAGAAATCAAATTATCCAGTATCAGTTTCAGATGATTACTTTGTAAACCTCAGCAGTAGAACATGCTTCTCGGGGCTTTATGAGTACCATCGGCAAATCATGAGGAAAGGGAGAAGGAAGGTCTTGGACAATCTGCATTAGCCCTTAAATTAGAATTCAGTAAAATAAGCTGCGTCATGATTAAAACTCCGAGCAAAGTAGTTAAATGCCGGAAAGATCAGAAATGAAAACATACCTCACCTCTGCCGGTACAATAGGCAGCTCCATGTGAGAAGAAGAAAGGAATATCTGACCCAATTTCACTTGACCAATCCTGGAGGTCCTTCTCAGTAACTAGACCACCATTGAGCTGATTTGCCGCCCAGAGTGCTGTTGCAGCATTACTACTCCCACCACCGAGTCCAGCCCCAGTAGGCACCTTCTTGTCTAAATGAATCTTTCCATACCAAGAAAGATTATAAGCTCAGATCTCCACAAGACAATGTAGTAAAAAGAAATAATTGGTGTATAGTGTTTTTACCCAGAAAAATCTGTTACTACCAGTTTTCTTTCTGTAAAGGTTAAGTGCTTTAATAATCTGCAAAAAAGGAAGTTGCAACAGCAGAGACCAAAGGATTAGAGAATAATGCTTCACTTACAGGCCACAAGGGATTATCTATTAATCGTAAATTATCTCACCAGATTTCTCCCATCAACAGGGACTCCTTGGACGTTGGTAGACAGACGATCTTTGGATTTTGACGGTGACAATGAGAACTTAATAGTATCTCCTAAGCTAATCACCTAAGTCAAAAGCAGAGAGCAAATACCAAAAGACATCAAAAGATAAATGAGAAATAGCAAAAACTTAGCTTGTAAGGAAGAAAGTTACATGAAACAAAGAGGCTAAATCATGGAACCCATCTTCCCTTTTGCTGGTTATCCTCAAGAAAACATTGATCTGAAGAGTAGAAGACAATGTCAAGATTCAGAGAAATGGTTCAAGCAAGTATAGAATAAGGGTAAGTGTCTTAAACCTTGCAAGGTGAAAAGAGTTTAAGCCTAGATAAGGGAGCTTCTTTGTCGACATCATCACCGATCTTATTCAGTCTCTCGTCAGGATCAAACACTATCTAACAAACATCACCTCAAAAATATTGTAAACAGTAAAAATTGATATAATGAACGTGAAGACGTCAAATATTATAAAATTTTATTGAAAATTCAAAATCCATAAGCTAAAATCGTAAGTTAAACAGTCAGAGAAATGAATTATGAATAGAGGAGGATCTTTTCTGCCAAAATTTCTTCCAAGTTATTCAATTTAAGCGAGAACCCAGTTTTGGAATACGAAGAATCGAGAAGCTTTCTGGAATTTGGGAGGAAATTTATTACCTCTACTTGCTTTCTGGAAGCTTTGAGAGAAAAGCTCACAAAGGGTCGACGAAAGTTCAAAGTAAGTGAAGAAGAAGAAGACGAAGAAGAAGAAGAAGAAAGAGAAGGGAGAGTGGTTTTGAAAGAAGAGGAATTGAAGTTGAAGGTTGAGATAGATGGAAGAGAAGCCGTTGCCATGATTGTATTCTTAGTTCTGGATTTTCTCTTTGATCAGATATGCGAACCTTTTTCCGTTTTTTTTTTT